>JAUUDZ010126084.1:0-19143 GCA_032361705.1 Panulirus versicolor
TTGAAGGTAAGTGTCGAATGGACATGAAGGTAACTATCTGATGGGATTAAAGGCTAGGGTCTTATAGTGCGTGAAGGAGAGGGTGTGATGGCCTTGAAGGCGAGGGTATGTTGTGATTGAAGGCAAGGGTATAATGGGATTGTAGGCTAGGGTCTGATGTGCTTAGAGGCGATGGTCTCTGTGTTTAAAGGCGAGGTGTCTGATGAGTTTGAAAGCGTCTGTATGATGGGCCTGAAGGCGAGGTTCTGATGTGTTTGAAGGCGAGAGCCTGCTGGGCATGAAGGCGAGTGTCTCACGGGTTTAAAGACGAGCGTCTGATTAACTTGAAAGCGAGGGTCTGCTATGCTTGAAAGCGAGGGTCTCATCTGCTTCAAGGCGAGGGTATGTTTCGCTTGAAGATGGGATTCTGATGGGCTTGAAGGCGTGGTGTCTGATAGGTTTGAAGGCGAGAGCCACAATAGCTTGAAGGCGAGGGTTTGATTGAATTGAAGGTTAGGGTCTCATGTGCTTTAAAGCAAGGATCTGATGGGCTTGAAAGCGAGGGTCTGATGTGATTGAAGGAGAGGATCTGATATGGTTGAAGGCGAGATTTCTGGTGAGCTTGAAAGAGTCTGTCTGATGGGATTGAAGGCGAAGGCCAGATGGGCTTGTAGGCCAGGATCTCATTGGCATGAAGTCGAGGTTGTGATGTTCTTAAATTTGAGGGTTCTGTTGGGCTTGATTGCGAGAGTATGATGGGCTTGAATGCGAGGGTCTAATGGGCTTGAAGGCGAGGGTATGATGGGATGACAGGAGTGGGACCGACAGGCTTAAAGGTGAGAGGCTAAACGGTTTTGAAGAAGGTTTCATGGGCTTAAAGGCGAGGGTCTTATTTGTTTGAAGGCAGTCTCTGATGGGCTAAAAGGCAAGATGTCCTATGGGTTTGAAGGTGAGTGTCTGATGGGCTTAAAGTCAATTGTATGAGGTGCTTAAAACGAGGGTGTGATGGGCTTCAAGGTGAAGTGTCTAATAATTTGAAGGCTTGGGCCTGATGGGCTTAAATGCGAGGGTCTGATGGGATTGAAGGCGAGGGTTTGATGGGCTTGAAGGCGTGGGCCTTAGGGGATTAAATGCAAGGTGTCTGATGGGTTTAAAAGCAAATGTCTTATGGGCTTGAAGGCGAGGGTCTGATGGGCTTTAAGGTGAAGGTCTGATGGGCTTGAAGGCGAGGTTCTGATGGAGTTGAAGGCGAGAGTCTGATGGGCTTGAAGGCGTGGGTCTGATGGTCTTGAAGGAGAGGTTGTGATGGGTTTGATTGCACGGGCACAATGGGGTTGAATGCGAGGGTCTGATGGGTTTGAAGGCGAAGATCTCATGGACTTAAAGGCGAAGTGCTGATGGGGTTGAAGGCAAGGGTCTGATGTGCTTGAAGGCGTGGGTCTGATGGTATTGAAAGAGAGGTTGTGATGGGTTTGAATGCAAGGGCATAATGGGCTTGAATGCGAGGGTCCGATGGGGTTGAAGTAGAGGTTCTGATGGAGTTGTAGGCGAGGGTCTGATTTGCTTGAAGGCAAGTGTGTTTTGGGGTTGAAGATGAGGGTCTGATAAGCTTAAACGCCAGGGTCTGAAGGGCTGGAAGGCCATGGTCTGACGGGCTTGAAAGCTAGGGGCTGATGGGCCTGAAGGCAAGGATCTGATGTGCTTGAAGAGGACGGTCTGATGGACATGAAGACGATGGTCTCATGGGCTTGAATTCGAGGATCTCATGAGCTTGAAGGTGAGTGTCTGATGTGCTTGAAGACTAGGTGTCTGATGAGTTTGAAAGCGTCTGTTTGAAGGGCTTGTCGGTGAGGGTCTGATGGGCTTGAAAGCGATGGTCTGAATGGCTTGAAGGCAAGTGTCTGATATGGTTGAAAGGAAGGGTCTGCTAGGCATGAAGGCGATCGTCTAATGGGTTTGAAGGCGAGTGTCTGATGGGCTTGAAGACGAGATTCTTCTGTTTTGTGAAGGCTAAGGCCTGATGGGCTTGAAAGCGAGGGGCTGAGGGGCTTCAAGGCGAGTGTCTGACGGGATTTAAGGCGAGGGTCTGATGGGCTTCAATGCGAGAGACTGATGGAGTTGAAGGCGAGGGTCTGATGGACTTGAAGGGGTGGGTCTGATGGTCTTGAAGGAGAGGTTTTAATGGGTTTGAATGCAAAAGCGCAATGGGCTTGAATGAAAGGGTGTGATGGGTTTGAAGGCAAAGGTCTAATTGGCTTGAAGGCAAGGGTCTGATGGGGTTGAAGGCGAAGATCTGATGGGCTTAAAGGTGAGGTGCTGATGGGGTAGAAGGCTAGGGTCTGATGGGCTTGAAGGAGTGGGCCTGATGGTCTTGAAGGAGAGGGTGTGATGTGTTTGAATGCAAGTGCACAATGGGCTTGAATACGAGGGTCCGATGGGCTTGAAGGAGAGGTTCTCATGGAGTTGTAGGCGAGGGTCTGATTTGGTTGAAGAAGAGGTTCTGATGGAGTTGTAGGCAAGGGTCTGATTTGCTTGAAGGCAAGGATGTGTTGGGGTTGAAGATGAGGGTCTGATAAGCTTGAAGGCCAGGGTCTGATAGGCTTGAAGGCGAGGGTCGGATGAGCTTGAAAGCGAGGGCCTGACGGGCTTGAAAGTGACGGTCTGATGGGTGTGAAGTCGACGGAGAGATAGATTTGAAGGCAAGGAAATGATGGGCTTGAAGGCAAAGTTCTGATGGGCTCGACAGCGAGGGCCTGATGGGTATGAAGGCGATGGTCTAAAGAGCTTGAAAGTGAGGGTCTCATGGGCTTGAAGGCGATTGTTTGATTGGTTGGCAGGCGAGAGTCTCAAGGGATTGAATGCGATGGTCTGATGGGTTTGAAAGCGAGGGTCTGGTTTGATTGAATGCAAGGTTCTCATGGGCCTGAAGGCGAAGATCTGATGGATTTGAAGGCGAATGTCCGATGGCTCTGAACCCAAGAGGCTGATCGATGTTAAAGCCAGGGGCTGATGGGCTTGAAGATGAAGGTCTGATGGGCTTTTAGGCGAGGGTCTGATGGGTGAGAATCTTAGGGGCTGATGGTCTTGAAGGTGACGGTATGATGGATTGAAGGCGAGGGTTTGATGGAATTTAAGGCCTCAGGATGATGTGCCGAAATGCGTGGGGCTGATTGGCTTTAAGGTGAGAATATAAATGGTCTTGAAGGCGATTGGTTTATGGGCTTAAAGGGGATGATCTGATGGGCTCGAAAGCGGGGTCAAATAGGTTAGAAGGCGAGGTGTTATGGGTTTCAAGGTAAGGGTCTGATGGGCATGAAGTCGAGTGTATGATAGGTGTTTGAATGCGAGGGACGTATGGGCTTGAAGACGTTGGTCTGAAGGGCTTGAAGACGAGGTGTCAGATGATTTTATGGCAAGGGCCTAATGAGTCTGAATGCAATGGTCTGATGAGCTTGAAGGCTAGGGTGTGATGGGCTTGAAGGCGAAGGTCTGATGTGCTTGAAGGCGAGGGTCTGATGGGAATGAAAGCAAGGGTCTGATGGGCTTGAAGGCCAGGGTCTGAAGGGCTTGAAGGCCAGGGTCTGATGGGCCTGAAGGCAAGGATCTGATGTGCTTGAAGGGGAGGGTCTGATGGACATGAAGACGATGTTCTCATGGGTTTGAATGCGAGGATCTCATGTGCTTGAAGGTGAGTGTCTGATGTGCTTGAAGACGAGGTGTCTGATGAGATTGAAAGCGTCGTTCTGAAGTTCTTGTTGGTGAGGGTCTGATGGGCTTGAAAGTGATGTTTTGATGGGCTTGAAGGGAAGTGTCTGATGTGGGTGAAAGGAAGTGTCTGCTAGGCATGAAAGCGAGCGAGTCATGGGCTTGAAGGCGAGGGTCTGATGGGCTTGAAGAGAAGATTCTGCTGTTTTGTGAAGTCTAAGGCCTGATGGGCTTGAAAGCGAAGGGCTGAGGGGCTTCAAGGCGAGTGCCTGATGGGATGTAAGGCGAGTGTCTGATGGGCTTCAATGCGAGAGACTGATGGACTTTAAGGGAAGGGTCTTATTGGCTTGAAAGCGAGAATTTGATGGTCTTGAAAGTTACGGTCTGATGGGCGTTAAATCGAGGATCTGATATGGTTGAAGGCGAGGCACTGATGGCCTTGAAAGGAAGTTTCTCATGAGCTTGAAGGCTAGTGTCTGATGGGTGTGAAGGCGATAGTCTAAAGGGCTTGAAAGTGAGGGTCTCATGTGCTTCAAGGCGATGGTTTGACGGATTTGCAGACGAGAATCTCAAGGGATTAAATGCGAGTGTCTGATGGGCTTGAAGGCGAGGGTCTGACGGGCTTAGATGCGAGGGTCTGATGGGCTTGAAGACGAGGGTCTGATGTGCTTCAAGGCGAGAGTTTGATGGGATTGAAGCCGAGGGTCTGAAATGCTTGAAGGTGACTGTCTGATGTGGGTGAAGTTGAAGGTCTGAAAGGTTTGAAGGCGAGGGACTGATGAGCTTGAAGGCCAGGTTATGATGGGCTTGTAAGGCGAGGGTCCGATGTGTGTGAAGGCGATGGTTTAAAGGGCTTGAAAGTGAGGGTCTTACGGGCTTGAAGACGATGGTTTGATGGGTTTGCAGGCGAGAGTCTCAAAGGACTGAATGCGAGGGTCTAAAGGGCTTGAAGTGAGGGTCTAAAGTGCTTGAAGGCGAGGGTTTGATGGGATTGAAGGGGAGGGTCTGAAGGGCTTGAAGGCGAGGATTTCATGATTTGAAGCGAGGATATGATGGGCTTGAAGGCGAGGGTTTGATGGGATTGAAGGCGAGGGTCTGAAGGGCTTAAGGTGAGGGTCTCATGGTTTTGAAGGCGAGGGTTTGATGGGCTTGAAGGCGATGGTTTGATGGGCTTTAAGGCGAGGGTTTGATGGGTTTGAAAGCAACTGCCTGATGGGCTTGTAGGCGAGAGTCTGATTGTTTAGAATGCAAATATCAGTCGGGCTTGAGCGTGAGGGTCTGATGAGCTTGAATGAGCGGATCTCATGGGCTTCAAAGCGAAGGTCAAATGGACATGAAGGTAAGGATCTGATGGGATTAAAGGGAAGGGTCTGATGGTGCTTGAAGACGAGGATCTGATGGCCTTGATGGCGAGGGTATGATGTGATTGAAGGCGATGGTATAATGGGCTTCAATGCGAGGGTCTCATGGACATGAGAGTGAGGAGTGATGGGTTTGAATGCTGAGATCTGATGGGCTTGATGACGAGAATCTGATTGGCTTGAAAGTAATGGTCTGAAGGGTTTCACAGCGCGGGTCTGATTTGCTTGAAGGTGAGGGTCTTACGTTCTTGAAGTCTAGGTTTCTGATGAGTTTGACAGCATCTGTTTGATGGGCTTGAAGGTGAGTGTCTGATGGGCTTGAAGGCCTTGGTCTGATGGGCATGAAGGCGAGGGTCTGATATGCTTAAAGGCGAGGGTCTGCTATGCATGAAGGTAGTGGTCTCACTGGCTTGATGGCGAGGTTCTGATGGGCTTGAAGGCGAGGGTGCAATGGGTGTGAAGGAGATGGTCTAAAGGGCTTGAAGGTGAGGTTCTCATGGGCTAGAAAGCTAGGGTCTCATGGGCTTGAAGGCGATGGTTTGATGGGTTTGAAGCCGAAAGTCTCAAGGGTTTGAATGCGAGGGTCTGATGGATGTGACGGCAAGGGGCTGATGGGCCTAAAGGCGAGAATCTGATTGGCTTAAATGAGAGGGTCTAATGGAAATGAAGGCAAGGGTCTGGAGGGCTTGAAGGTGAGGATCTGATGGGCTTGATGGCAAGGTTCTGATGTGCTTGAAGGCCAGGGTCTGATGGGTGTGAAGGCCAGGGTCTGAAGGGCTTTAAGGTGAGTGTCTCATGGGCTTGAAAGGGAGGGTCTCTTGGGCTTGAAGACGAGAGTCTCAAGGGATTGAGTAGAAGGGGCTGATGGGCTTGGATGCGAGGGCATTATGGGTGTGAAGCCGATTGTGTGATGGTTTTGAAGGCGAGGTTCTAATGGGCTTGAAGACGAGGTTCTGTTGGGTGTGAACCCAAGGGTCTTATGGCTTTGAAGGTGAGTATTTGTTGGGCTTGAGGAGAAGGTCCTGATGGGACTGAAGGCGAGATTCTAAAGGTCCTGAAGGTGAGGGTGTCATCGTATTGAATGCGAGGGTTGTATGGACTTCAAGACGTGGGTCTGATGGGCTTCAATGCAAGGGTCTGATGGGTTTGAAGGCGACGGCCTGATGGGCTTGAAGGCCAGTGTCTGATAGCTTAGAATGCGAATGTCTGATGGGCTTGAGCGTTAGGGTCTGATGAGCATGAATGCGAGAGTCTCATGGGCTTCAAGGCGAGGGTCTAACTGACTTAGGCAAGGGTTTGATGGGCCTAAAGGCTCGGGTTTGATGGTGCTTGAAGGCAAGGGTCTCATGGGTTTGAAGGCGAGGGTCTGATGTGATTGAAGGCGAGCATATGGTGGGCTTGAAAGCTATTGTCTGAAGGGTTTCAAGACGAGGGTCTGATGTGCTTGAAGGTGAGGGTCTTATGCTCTTGAAGGCGTGGTTTCCCATGAGTTTGAAAGCATCTGTTTGATGGGCTTGAAGGTCAGGGTCTCATGGGCTTTAAAGCGTTTGTTTGAAGTGCTTGAAGGCGAGTGTCTGATAAGCTTAAAGGCGAGGGTCTGCTGGGCATAAAGGTAGTGGTCTCACGGGCTTGAGGGCAAGGTTCTGATGTGCTTGAAGGCGAGGGTCTGATAGGTGTAAAGGAGATGGTCTAAAGGGCTTGAAGGTGAGGGTCTCATGGGCTATAAAGCTAGTGTCTCGTGGGCTTGAAGGCGATGGTTTGATGGGTTTGAAGGCGAGAGTCTCTAGGGATTGAATGCGAGGGTCTGATGGATACGACGGCGAGGGGCTGATGTGCTGGAAGGCAAATATTTGATGGTGTTGAAGGCGAAGGTCTGATGGGCCTGCAGCCGAGGGGCTGATGTGCTTAAAGGCGAGGATCTGACCGGCTTGAATGCGAGGTTCTGATGTGCTTGTAGGAGAGGGTTCTGGAGGGTTTGAAGGCAAAGGTCTGATGCGGTTGAAGCAGAGTTTGTGATGTACTTGAATGCCAGGGTCTGATGAGCTTGAAGGAGATGGTTTGATGGGCTTGAAGGCGGGAGTCTCAAAAGATTGAAGGCGAGGGACTGATGGGCTTGAAGGCGAGGGTCTTTTGGGTGTAAAGACTATGGGCTGATGGTCTTGAAATCGAGATCCTAATGGGCTTGAAGGCGAGGGTCTAATGGTTTTGAAGCCGAGGGGCTGATGAGCTTAAAGGTGAGGATTTGATATGCTTGAAGGCGAGGGTCTGATTGGGCTGAATGCAGGGGTCTGATGGGCTAGAAGGCGAGGTGACTGATTTGTTATAGGTTAAATGCCTAATGGGCTTGAATGCTAGTGTCTTATGGGCTTGATGGCGAGGGTATGATGCGCTTAATGGCCAGTGTATGATGGGCTAGAAGGCGAGGTTCTGATGAGCTTGAAAGGTAAGGCCTGATGGACTTGAAAGCGTGAGCCTGAGTAGCTTCAAGGCGAGTGGCTGATGGGCTTTAAGGCGAGGGTCTGATGGGCTTCAATGAGAGAGTCTGATGGGCTTGAAGGCAAGGGTTTGTTGAGCTTGAAGGCGAGGTTCTGATGGACATGAGGGTGATGATCTGATAGGCGTAAAGTCGAATGTCTGATTGGTTTGAAGGCAAGGGACTGATGGGCGTGAAGGCGAGGTTCTGATAGGCTTGAAGGCGAGGGTCTGATGGGTGTGAAGTCGATGGTCTAAAGGGCTTGAAGGTGAGGATATCATGGGCTTTAAAGCGAGTGTCTCATTGGCTTGATGGCGATGGCTTGATGTGTTTGAAGGTGAAAGTCTCAAGGGATTGAAAGCGAGGGTTTGGAGGGCTTGAAGACAAGGGTTTGATGGACTTGAAGGCGAGGGTCTGATGGGCTTGAAGGCTAGGGTCTAATGGGCTTGAAGGCGTGGGTCTTATGGGTGTGAAGCCGAGAGACTGATGGGCTTGAAGGCGAGGATCTGATGGGTTTGAAGGCGAGTGTCTGATGGGATTGAAGGGGAGGGCCTGATGGGTGTGAGGGAGAGGGGCTTATGGGCTTGAAGGTGAGTATCTCACGGCGTTGAAGGCGAGGGTCTGATGGGTGTGAGGCCGAGGGGCTGATGGGCTTGAAAGCGAGGATCTGACAGGCTTGAAGGTGGGGGTTTGATGGAAATGAAGGCAAGGGGTCTGAAGGGCTTGAAGGTGAGGATCTGATGGGCTTGAATGCGAGTGCCTGAAGGGCTTTAAGGTGAGGGTCTTATGAGCTTCAAAGCAAGGATCTGGCGGGCTTGAAAGCGAGGGTTTGATGGAAATGAAGGCGAGGGTCTGGATGGCTTGAAGGCGAGAGTCTCAAGGGCTTGAAGGGTCTGATGGCCCTAAAGACGAGGGTCTGATGGTGCTTGAAGGTAAAGACCTGACGGACTTCAAGGCGAGGGTCGGATGTGATTGAAGGCGAGGATATGAAGGGTTTGAATTCTAGGGTCTAAAGGAATTCAAGGCGAGGGTCTCATGTGCTTGAAGGCGATGCTTCTTATGAGTTTGAAAGCGTCTGTCTTGTGGGCTTGAAGGTGAGGGTCTGATGGGCTTGAAAGCGATGATCTGATGGGCTTGAAGGCGAGGGTCTGATGTGCTCGAAGGCGAGGGTGTGCTGGGCATGAAGACGACAGTCTCATGGGCTTGATGGCGAGAGTTTGATGGGCTTGAGGGCGAGGTTCTGCTGGACTTGAAGGCTCAGGTCTGATGGGCTTGAAGGCGAGGGTCTGCTGGGCATGAAGGCAAGTATCTGATGGGCTTTAAGGCAAGGGTCTGATTCCCTTCATTGCGAGAGCCTGATTGACTTGAAGGCAAGGGTCTTATGTGCCTAAATGCGAGGGTCTCATGAGCTTGAAGGTGACGTTCTGATGGGCTTGAAGTCGAGGGTCTGATAGGTTTGAAGGCGAGGGTCTGATGTGCTTGAAGGCGAGGGTTTCATGTGCTTGAGGGAGAGGTGTCTGATGAGTCTGAAAGCGTCTATCTGATGGGCTTGAAGGTGAGGGTCTGATGGGTGTGGCGCTGTGGGGCTGATGGATGTTAAGACGAGAGGCTGATGGGCTTGAAGGCGAAGATCTTTGGGCTTGAGGGCGAGTGTCTGATGGGTTTGAAGCTGAGGGGCTGATGGCCTTGAAGGCGAGGATCTGATGGGCTTGAAGGCGAGGGTCTGATGAGATTAAAGGCGAAGGTTTGAAGGGCTTGAAGGTGAGGGTCTCATGGGCTTTAAGACGAAGGTATGATGGGCTTGAAGGTGAGGGTTTGATAACTTTGAATGCGAAGGTTTGTTGGGCTTGAGCGTGAGGGTCTGATAAGCTTGAATGCGAGGGTCTCAAGGGCTTGAAGGCGAAGGTCTCATTGGCTTGAAGGTAAGGGACTGATGGGCTTAAAGGCGAGGTTCTGATAGTGCTTGAATGCAAGGGTCTGATGGGCTTGAAGGCGAGGGTCTGATGTGATTGAAGGCGAGGGTATGATGGGCTTGAACGCTAGGGTCTCATGGGCTTCAAGGCGAGGGTCTGATGGGTTTGACGACGAGGGTCTTGTTAGCTTAAAAACGAGGGTCTGTTGGGCTTCAAAGCGAGGGTCTGATGTGCTTGAAGGAGAGGGTCTGGTGTGCTTGAAGGCAAGGCATCTGATGAGTTTGAAAGCGTCTCTCTGATGGGCTTGAAGGCGAGGGTCTGATGGGCTTGAATGTGAAGGACAGATGGGCTTTAAGGCAAGGTTCTGATGGGCTTGAAGGCAAGAGTCTGAGGGGCTTAAAGGCGTGGGAGTGATAGGCTTAAAGGTGAGAGACTAAACGTCTTGATGGCAAGGATCTCATTGGCTTAAAGGCGAGGGTCTCATTGGCTTAAGGCGAGGGTCTGATGTGCTCGAAGGCGGGGTCTGATGGGCTAGAAGGCGAGGTGTCTTATGTGTTTGAAGTTGAGGGTCTAATGGGCTTGAAGTCGAGTGTATGATGGGCTTAAATGCGAGGGTCTGATGGTTTAAAGGCGAAGCGTCTGATGGGTTTGAAGGAGAGGGTCTGATGGGCTTGAATGCGAGGGTCTGATGGGCTTGAAGGCGTGGGTCTGAAGGTCTTAAAGGCGAGGTGTCTGCTGGGTTTGAAGGCAAGGGCCTAATAGGCTTGAATGCGAGGTTCTGATGGGCTTGAAGGCGAGGGTCTAAAGGGCTTGAAGGCGAGGGTCTGATGGGGTTGAAGGCAGGGATTTGATGGGCTTGAAGTAGTGGGTTTGATGGGCTAGAAGGCGAGGTGTCTGATGGGTTTGAAGGCAAGGGCTTAATGGGCTTGAATGCAAGGGTCTGTTGGGCTCTATGGCAAGGGTCTGCTGGGCTTGAAGGTGAGGATCTGATGGGGTTGAAGGCTAGGGTCTGATGGGGTTGAATGCGAGGGTCTGATGTGCTTGAAGGCGAGGGCCTGATGTGTTTGAAGGTGAGGTGTCTGATGAATTTAAATGCGTCTATCTGATGGGCTTGAAGGCGACGGTTTAGTGGGCTTGAATGCGAGGGACTGATGGGCTTGAAAGTTAGGGTCTGATGTGCTTGAAGGCGAGGGTCTTTTATGCATGAAGGCGAGGGTCTCATGCGCTTGAATGTGAGGATCTGATTTTCTTGAGGCGAGGTTCTGATGGACACAAATGATAAGGCCTGATGGGCTTGAAAGCGAGAGCTTGAGGGGCTTGAAGGCAAGGGCCTGGTGTGCTTAAAGGTAAGGTGTCTGATGAGTTTGAATGCGTCTATGTGATGGGCTTGAAGGCGAGGGTCTTTTATGCATGAAGGCGAGGGTCTCATGCGCATGAATGTGAGGATCTGATGGGCTTGAAGGTGAGGTTCTGATGGACACGAATGCTAAGGCCTGATGGGCTTGAAAGCGAGAGCCTGAGGGGCTTGAAGGCAAGGAACTGTTGGGCTTGAAGGCGAGGGTCTGATGGGCTTGAAGGAGACGGTCTGATAGGATTGAAGTCGAGTGTCTAATGGGTTTGAATGCGAGGGACTGATGTGCTTGAAGGCGAGTGTCTTCTATGCATGAAGGCGAGTGTCTCATACGCTTGACTGTGAGGATCTGATGGGCTTGAAGGCGAGTGTCTGATAGGATATAAGATGAGGGTCTGATGGGCTTCAGTGCGAAAGCCTGATGGGCTTGAAGGCAAGAATCTGTTGGAGTTGAAGTCGAGGGTCTGATGGGCTTGAAGTTGACGGTCTGATAGTAGTGAAGTCGAGGGTCTGATGGGTTTGAAGGCGAGGGACTGATGTGCTTGAAGGCGTGGTTCTGATGTGATTGAAGGCGAGAGTCTGATGGGTGTGAAGGAGATGGTCTAAAGGGCTTGAAGGTGAGGGTCTCATGGGCTTGAAAGCGAGGGTCTCAAGGGCTTGATGTTGATGGTTTGATGGGTTTGAAGGCGAGAGTCTCAAGGGATTGAATGCGAGAGTCTGATGGGCTTGAAGGCGAGGGTTTGATGGGCTTGAAGGCGAGGGTTTGATGGGCTTGAAGGCGAGGGTCTCATGGGCTTGAATGCAAGGGCATGATGTATTTAAAGGCGAGGGTCTGATCGGCTTGCATGCGTGGGTCTGAAGGGCATGAAGGCGAGGTGTCTGATGGATTGGAAGGCAAGGGCTTAATGGGCTTGAAGACAGGGTCTGATGGGCTTGAAGGCGAGGGTCTGAAGGGTGTTAAGCCGAGGGGCTGATGGGTTTGATGGCGAGGTTCTTATGGGCTTGAAGGTGAAGGTCTGATGGGTGTGAAGAATAGGGTTTGGAAGGCTTGAAGGAGAGGGTCTAATGGGCTTGAATGCAAGGGCCTGATGGGTTTGAAGGCGAGGGTCTGATGTGCTTGAATGCGTTGGTCTGAAGGGCTTGAAGGCGAGGTGTCTGATGGGTTTGAAGGCGACAGCCTAATGGGCTTGAATGCGAGGAACTGATGGGTTTAAATGCGAGGGTCTAATGTGCTTGAAGGCGAGGGTCTGCTGGGCATAGAGGCGAGGGTCTCATGGGTTTGAATGTTAAGATCTGATAGGCTTGAAGGCGAGTATCTGATGGGGTTGAAGGTGAGGGTCTAATGGGCTTGAAGGCGAGGTTCTGATGGGCTTGAAGGCGAAAACTTGATGGGCTTGAAAGCGAGAGCCTGAGGGGCTTGAAGGCGAGTGTCTGATGGGCTTTAAGGCGAGATCCTGATGGGCTTGAAGGCAAGGGTTTGTTGGGCTTGAAGGCGAGGGTCTGATGGGCTTGAAGGTGACGGTGTGATAGGCGTAAAGTCGAAGGTTTGATGTGTTTGCAGGCAAGGGACTGATAGGTTAGAAGGCGAGGTTCTAATGGGCTTGAAGGCGAGAGTCTTATGTGTGTGAAGGCGATGATCTAAAGAGCTTGAAGTTGAGAGTATTATGGGCTTGAAAGCGAATGTCTAATGACGGTGGTTTGATGGGTTTGAAGGCGAGAGTCTCAAGGGATTGAATTCGAGGGTCTGATGGGCTTGAAGGCGAGGGTCTGATGGGCTCGAAGGCGTGGGTCTAATGGGTGTGTAGCTGAGGGGATGGTGGGCTTGAAGGAGTGGATCTGATGGGTTTGAAGGCGAGGGGATGATGGGTGTGAGGGCGAGGGACTATTGGGCTTAAAGGCGACTATCTGATGGGTATGAAGGTGAGGGTTTGATGGATTGGAAGCCGAGGGGCTGATGGGCTTGAAGGCAGGGATCTGATCGGCTTGAAGGCGAGGGTCTGATGGTATTGAGGCGAGGGTCTGAAGAGCTTGAAATTGAAGGTCTCATGGGCTTGAAGGCGAGGGTCTGATGGGTGTGAAGGCAAGGGTCTGATGGGTTTGGAGACGACGGCCTGATGGGCTTGAATGCGAGAGTATGATAGCTTTGAATGCAAAGGTTTGATGGGCTTAAGCGTGAGGGTCTGATGAGCTTGAAGGCGAGGGTCTAATTGGCTTGAAGGTAAGGGTCTGATGGGCTTAAAGACCATGGTCTGATGGTGCTTAAAGGCAAGGGTCTAATAGGCTTGAAGACGAGGGTTTGATGTGATTGAAGGCGAGGATATGATGGGCTTGAAGGCTAAGGTCTGAAGAGCTTCAAGGTAAGGGTCTGATGTGTTTGAAGGCGAAGGGATGATGAGTTTGAAAGCGTCTGTCTAGTGGGCTTGAGAGTGAGGTGTGATAGGCTTGAATGCGATGGTCTGATGGGCTTGACGACGAGGGTCTGATAAACTTGAAAGAGAGCGTGTGTTGGGCTTCAAGGGGAGGGTCTGATGGGCTTCAAGGCGATGGTCTGATGGGCTTAAAGGCGTGGTACTGATAGGCTTGAAGGTGAGAGACTAACCGGTTTTGAAGGCGAGGGTCTCATGGGCTTGAAGGCGAGGGTCTGATTGGCTTGAAGGCGAGGGTGTGATAGCCTTGAAGGAAAGGGTGTGATGTGCTGAAGGCGATGGTCTGATGGACCTTAAGGCGAGGGTCTGACGGTTTTGAAGGCAAGGGTCTGATCGGAATGAAGGCGAGGTTCTGAAGGGCTTGAACATGAGGGTCTCATGGGCTTGAAGGGGAGGGTTTGATGGGCCTAGAGTCGAGAGACTGATGGGTTTCAAGGCGACGGCCTGATTAGCTTGATTCGAGGGTCTGGTAGCTTTGAATGCTAAGGTGTGATGGGCTTGAGTGTGTGTCTGATGAGCTTGACTGCGAATGTCTAATGGGCTTCAAGGCAAGGGTCTAATGGGCTTGAAGGTGAGGAACTGAAGAGCTTGAATGCAAGGTTCTGATAGGCTTGATGGGGAGGGTCTGATGGGATTGAAGGGGAGGGTAAGATGGGTTCGAGGCGAAGGTCTGCTGGGCTATAAGGCGTGGGTCACATGGGCCTGAAACTGAGGTGTGATAGGTTTGAATGCCATTGTCTGATGGGCTTAAATGCGAGGGTCTGATTGGCTTGACAACTATGGTCTGATGGGCTTGAAAGCGAGGGTCTGATGGGCTTGAAAGCGAAGGCCTAATGGGTTTTAAGGCGAGAGTTAGATGGGCTTCACGGCGAGGGTCTGATGGGCTTGATGGCGAGGACCTGATTGGCTTGAAGGCAAGAGTGTGATGGTCTTCATGGCGAGATTCTGGTGTTGTTAAAGGCGAGGGTCTGATGACTTTCAAGGCGAGGATCTCATGGGCTTGAAGGGAAGGGTCTGATGGGATTGAAGGCGAAGGTCTGAAGGGCTTAAAGGTGAGGGTCTCATGGGCTTGCATGTTAGGGTTTCATGGGCTTGAAGGCGATGGACTTCTAGGAGAGAATCTGATAGGTTTGAAAGCGAAGATCTGATGTGCTTTAAGGCGAGGGTCTGATGGGCTTGAGTGCGAGGGTCTGAAGGGCTAGAAGGCGAGGGTTTGATGTGCTTGAAGGCGAGAGTCTAATAGGCATAAAGGCGAGGATCTCATGGGCTTGAAGGCGGGGGTCTGAAGGGCTAGAAGGCAAGGGTCTGATGTGCTTGAAGGCATGGGTCTAATGGGCATAAAGGCGAGGATCTCATGGGCTTGAATGCTAGGGTTTCATGGGCTTGAAGGCGATGGGCTTCAAGGAGAGGATCTGATGGGTTTGAAAGCGAAGATCTGATGTGCCTTAAGGCGAAGGTCTGATGGGCTTGAGTGCGAGGGTCTGAAGGGTTAGAAGGCGAGGGTTTGATATACTTGAAGGCAAAAGTCTAATGGGCATATAGGCGAGGATCTCATGGGCTTGAAGGCGGGGGTCTGAAGGGCTAGAAGGCAAGGGTCTGATGTGCTTGAAGGCGATGGTTTGATTGGCTTCAAGGCGAGGGACTGATGGATTTGAAGGCGAGAGTCTCAAGGGATTGAATGCGAGTGTCTTATGGGCTTGACCGCGGGTGAATGTTTGGCTTGACGGCGAACGTCTGATGGGGTTGAAGGCGAAGATCTGATGGGCTTGAAGGTTGGGGTCTGATGGGCTTGAATGCGAATGTCTGATGCGCTTGAAGGCGAGGGTCTGGTGTGCTTGAAGGCGAGGGTCTGATGGGCATGATTGCGAGGATCTTATGGGCTTTAAGATGAGGAACTGATGGGCTTGAAGGCAAGGGTCTGATGGGCTTGATAAGGAATGCCTGATTGGCTTAAAGGCGAGTCTTTGAGGGGCCTCAAAACGAGGGTCTGATGGGCTTCAAGCGAGGGCCTAATGGGCTTTAATGCGAGGGCCTGATGAACTTGAAGGCAAGGGTCTGATGGGCTTGAAGGCAATGGTCTTACGGGTCTGAAGTCGGAGGACTGATGGATTTGAAGGTGGCCTGATGGGCTTGAAGGCCTGGGTCTGTTGGGCTTGAAGGGAAGGATCGGATGGGTGTAAAGGCGATGGGTTGATGGGCTTGAAGATGAGGGTCTGATGGGCTTGAATGCGAGGATCTGATGGGCTTGAAGGTGAGGGTCTGATGGGCTTGAATGCAATATCTGATGCGATTGAAGGCAAGGGTCGGGTGTGCTTGAAGGCGAGGGTTTGATGGGCATGAAGTCGAGGATGTCGAGGATCTTATGGGCTTTAAGGTAAGGAACTGATGGGCTTGAAGGCAAGGGTATGATGGGCTTGATAAGGAAGGCTTGATTGGCTTGTAGGCGAGTGTTTGAGGGGCTTCAAAACGAGGGTCAGATGGACTTCAATACGAGGGTCTGATGGGCTTGATCTCGAGGGTCTGATGGGCTTGATGGCGACGATCTTACGGGATTGAAGTCGGAGGACTGACGGGTTTGAAAGCGAAGGTCTGATAGGCTTGAAGGCTAGGGTCTGATGTGCTTGAAGGGCAGGGTCTGATGGGTGTAAAGGCGATGGGTTGATGGGCTTGAAGATGAGGGTCTGATGGGCTTGAAGGCGAGGATCTGATGGGCTTGAAGGTGAGGGTCTTGTGGGCTTGAATGCGAATGTCTGATGCGATTGAAGGCAAGGGTCTGGTGTGCTTGAAGGCGAGGGTCTGATGGGCATGAAGGCGAGGATCTTATGGGCTTTAAGGTGAAGAACTGATGGGCTTGAAGACAAGGGTATGATGAGCTAGATGAGGAAGGCCTGATTGACTTGAAGGCGAGCAACTGAGGGGCTTCAAAACGAGGGTCAGATGGGCTTCAAGGTTATGGTCTGACGGGCTTTGAAGCGAATGCCTGATGGGATTGAGTGCAAAGGTATGATGGGCTTGATCTCTAGGTTCTGAAAGGCTTGAAGGCGACGGTCTGATAGGCTTGAAGTCGAGGTTCTCATGGACTTGAAGGCAAGGGTCTAATGGGCTTGGAGGTGAGGGTCTGATGAGCTTGAAAGCGAGGGTCTGATGTGCTTGAATATAAGGGTCAAATGGACTTGAAGGCGAGGGTCTGATGGGATTGAAGGCGAGGGTCGGATGGGCTTTAAGGCGAGGGTCTGATTGGTTTCAAGGTGAGGGCGTCGTGGGTCTGAAAGTGAGGTGTGATGGGCTTGAATGTGAGAGTCTGATGGGCTTCATGATGAGGGTCTGATTGGCTTGACGTCAAAGGTCTGATGGGCTTAAAAGCAAAGGCCTGATGGGCTTCAAGGCGCGGGTCTGATGGGCTTGGCGGAGAGGGCCTGTGGGCTTGAAGGCGAGGGTCTGATGGGCTTCATTTCGAGGGTCTGATGGGCTTGATGGCGAGGGTCTGATGGGCTTGAAGACGAGGGTCTGAAGGGCTTGAATGTGAGAGTCTCATGGGCTTGAAAGCCAGATCCTATTGGGTTTCAGGGAGATGGTTTGATTGGCTTTAAGGCGAGGGTCTGATGGGTTTGAAAGCAAAGACCTGAAGAGCTTTAAGACGAGGGTCTGATAGGCTTGAAGGCGCGGATGTAAAGGCCTAGAAGGCGAGGGTCTGATGTGCTTGAATGTGAGGGTGTGATGAGCATGAAGGCGAAGGTCTCATGGGCTTCAATGTGAGGATCCAATGGGCTTGAAAGCAAGGATCTGATGGGCTTCAAGCTGATGGTCTGATAGGCTTGAAGGCAAGGGTCTGATAGACTTGAAGGCGAGGATTTGATGGGCTTGAAGGCGAGGGTCTGATGGTATTGAATGCGAGGGTCTGAAGGGCTTGAAGTTGAGGGTCTCAGGGGCTTCCATATAAGGTTTTCATTGGCTTGAAGGCGATGGTTTGATGGGCTTCAAGGTGAGGGTCTTATGGGCTTGAAGGTGAGTGTCTCATGGGGCTGAAAGTGAGGTATGATAGACTTCAGTTCGATGGTCTGATGGGCTTGACGGCGAGGGTCTGATTGGCTTCATGGCGAGGATCTGATGGGCTTCAAGGCGAGAGTCTGTTGGGCTTGAAAACAAAAGACTGATGGGCTTCAAGGCGAAGGTCTGATGGGTTTGAAGGCAAGGCTCTGAAATGTTAGAAGGAGAGGGTCGGATATGCTAGAAGACTAAGGTCTAATGGGTTTGAAGGCGAGGGTCTCATAGTCTTGAATACGAGGGTCTCATGGGATTGAAGGTGATGGTTTGATAGGCTTCAAGGTGAGGGTCTGATGGGTTTAAAGGTGGGGGTCTAATGGGCTTGAATGCAAATGCCTGATGCACTTAAAGGTGAGGATCTCCTGGGCCTGAAAGTGAGGTGTGAGGGGCTTGAATGCGAGTGTTTGATGGGTTTGACGGCGAGGGTATGATTGGCTTGATGGCGAGGATCTGATGGGCTTCAAGGTGAGGGTCTGATGGGCTTGAAAGCGAAGGCCTGATGAGCTTGAAGGCAAGGGTCTGATGGGCTTGAAGGTGAGGGTCTGATGGGCTTGAATGCAAATGTCTGATGCGCTTGAAGGCGAGGGTCTGGTGTGCTTGAAGGTGAGGGTCTGATGGGCATGGAGGCGAGGATCTTATGGGCTTGAAGGTGAGGAACTGATGGGCTTGAAGGCAAGTGTCTGATGGGCTTGAAAAGGAAGGCCTGATAGGCTTTAAGGCGAGTGTTTGAGGGGCTTCAAAACGAGGGTCTGATGGGCTTTTATGCGAGGTTCTGATGGGTTTTTATGCGAGGGCCTGATGGATTTGAAGGCAAGGGCCTGATGGGCGTATTCTCGAGGCTCTGATGGGGCTGAAGGCGACAGTCTTACGGGATTGAAGTCGCGGGACTGATGGGTTTGAAGGCAAAGGTCTGATGGGCTTGAAGGCGTGGGTCTGATGGGCTTGAAGGGGAGGGTCTGATAGGTGTGAAGGTGATGGGCTGATGGGCTTGAAGGCGAGGATCTGATGGGCTTGAGGGCTAGGGTTTGATGTGCTTGAAGGTGAGAGTTTGATGGGCTTGAATGCGAATGTCTGATACTCTTGAAGACGAGGTTTTGGCGTGCTTGAAAGTGAGGGTCTGATGGGCATGAAGGCGGGGATCTTATGGGCTTTAAGGTGAGCAACTGATGGGTTTGAAATCAAGGGTCTGATGGGCTTGAGGAAGGCCTGATTGGCTTGAAGGCGAGTGCCTGAGGGGCTTCAAAACGAGGGTCTGATGGGCTTCAAGGTGAGGGTCTGATGGGCTTTAATGTGAATGCCTGATGGGCTTGAATGCAAGGGTCTGATGGGCTTGATCTCGAGGTTCAGATAGGCTTGAAAGCGACGGTCTGACGGGCTTGATGTCGAGGTTCTCATGGGCTTGAAGGCGAGAGTTTGATGGGCTTCAAGACGAGGGTCTGATGGGCTTAACGAGAGGGTCTGATGGGTTTGAAGGCGACGGCCTTATTGGCTTGAATGCGAGGGTCTGATAGATATGAATGCGAAGGTCTGATGAGCTTGAGCGTGAGTATCTGATGAGTTTGAATGCGAATATCTCTTTTGCTTTAAGGCGAGGGTCTAACGGGCTTGAAAGTGAGGGTCTGATGAGCTTGAAAGCGACGGTCTGATGGGCTTGAATGCAAGGGTCAAATGGGCTTGAGGGCGAGGGTCTGATAGGATTGAAGGCGAGGGTCTGAAGGGCTTGAAGGCGAGGGTCTGATTGGCTTCAAGGCGAGGGTGTCGTGGGCTTGAATGTGAGGTGTGATGGACTTGAGTGTGAAGGTCTGATGGGCTTAATGGTGAAGGTCTGATTGGCTTGACGGCGAAGATCAGATGGACTTCAAGGCGAGTGTCTGATGCGCTTCAAAGCGAA
>JAUUDZ010126195.1:0-19142 GCA_032361705.1 Panulirus versicolor
AAGGCCTCTCATCCTCCTGTATGTTCAGGCCCTGATCGCTCAAAATCTTTTTCACTCCATCCTTCCACCTCGTATCTACACGTATTTCAAAACTTTTGCTCAGCTTTCCATCCACTCTTACACATGCATTTGCTCCTTTATAGAAAACTTTTACACCATCCAACTATTTTCCCCCAGTACCATATATCCTTAATACATCCCACAAAGCTTTCCACTCAACTCTGTTACACGCTTTCTCCAGATCCATAAAAGGTGCATACAACTTCTCACCTTTCACTAAATACTTTTCCATGGTCATCTTTACTACAAAAGTCTGATCCACATGTGTCCTACCTTTCCTAAAACCCTCTTTCTCTTTACTTATTCTGCATCCAGTCACTTCCATCACTCTCAATTAATATTCTTGAATACACTTTTCCTGGCTTACTTAACAGACTTATTCCCCTATAATTGCTACATACATCCTGAGCACCTTTTCCTTTGAATAAAGGATCAGTAATAGTTTTTACCCAATCCTCAGGCACAACCTTCTGTTTCCATGTTAAATTACATATAAGATGCATCCACTCTGTCACACGTTCTCCAGACTTCAGCATTTCAGCTGTAATCCCATCCACTCCAGGTGCCTTTCCTACCTTCAGCCTTATTATTGCCCTTCTTACCTCCCTCTTTTCTTTAGGTCCCTACACTTGTATCTTCTTCCTTCCCCTCTCCATACCCATGCATGTAAAAACTGCTGCCTCCCCTACTCCCATATTCATCAGTTCTTCAAAATACTTATTCCATCTTCCTTTCACTTCCTCCTTTTGATTCAGCAATTTCACTTACTTACTTCTCATATCTACATTTCCACTCTTGCATCCACTTCTTTCCTTTTTCACCTCCTCCTAGTATAATTTCTTTTAACAATTTTCTCTCCATCAAAGAACATGGCAATGGAATTATACAATAACAGGGAACTTACAATCATCCCTTTATTACCAGGCAAAAATGTGCAATCTGTGCATGAAATTAGATAATGTACTTACATCTGGCATTGGATACTAGGCTGATGAGGATGCCTCAAATGAAAAAGATAAAGACTATGGTCATGGAAGTTGCTTATTACTCTACAAGTTCTCTTGTAGTCATCATGGAGAGTGGGTTAAATATCATATCCACACCTTAACAAGTGTTATTATCTGGTAAGCCTGAGTAAAGATACAAAGCATTCTCATTTTCCTTGCCTTCAGCCCATAAAAGGTGGGAGCTAGTATAAAACATGGCTCAGGATATAAATGAAGGCTCTTATATCTTCTCCATTCAATAAATCTGTGCAGAAAGCACAGAATTTTCTCTCTCACTGAACTGAGACTACATGAACCTAATCCACCACAAAAGACTCAAAAGAAATACTGAATCTCCTAACTGTAGGTTTGTAATCAATCTCTGAATGAAATGACATTCCTTCAGCTCAGGAATCAAAGTTTATCAGTTCATATTAGTCTGAATTACGTCAAGTTATGCCTGTTAAAACTTCCCACATCCCATCCAGCACCACTTTGGGAAGGGAACTTAAATTTGCTTAAAAAAGTTTAGAACTTCGCAAGAAGTAACTAAGTAGAATTTCTATGAAAACACTTCCAAATACTAAAGCTTTGCAAGGTTATGTGCAATGTGCAATTGGTTTCAGTTCAGATGACTGATTTGTGGCAGTAAAAAGATTCAGGGCTATGAGTGAGTCATCCTATCAGCAATAAAGTGGATCAAGTAAATACCAACTACAGGTAATAAATTCTTATTTCCACAGTGTTGTGCAAGGAGTTGGTTGCTTGACTTTATCACAACCAGCAGTCATGGAAATCCATGACTTTTTTGCAATGATGACAGGCTATTATAAGAATGTTTTTTAAGTCTGCTGACACCCAATGCAAATCAGCATAGGTGGGGAAAAAAGTCAATCTAAAAGATAATATAGCTTCTGCTGCCCCTTACCCTCATTTTCTCACATGGTACAAAGAGGTCTCCTACCACAACTAAGGTGCAACAACAAATCATAAGAGTAGATAGGAAGACAAAGGGATGTATGTATTGAGGAATGTGCAGATATATATCAAGACATCCGTAAATGAAGAGGCACACCTGCAGGAGAGGGCAACTCATTTCTTGACATAGAAAGAAAAAAAAAAGCCAACTAACTCACCTAAACTTTTGAGACAAGGTTTGTTCTTTGCAAATATGTTATGGTGTTGGATATTTGTAGGCGGAACTACATTAACGGTAACAGCTAGAGGGTTGCGACAAGATATGACAGTCTGTAAAACATAAAAGAAATAGAATTTTAGAACTAATCATACAATCATTTTTACATTATTCTTTGTTCAAGTTTATGTAATTCATATTAAAGACAACCAAAATAAGAACATAACTAAATTAATATTTTGAAGCAGAGTACACATAATGAAAGCAAGAAAAGAACACTGTGGGGTAAAATAACATAATAGTTTTTAGGTTTTATTAGTCATACAGCCTGAAGACCCCCTTTTCTGGGGTTCCTGCAGCTTCAAGGATGTACTTCAATCAGAAGCAGGGGAATAATGGACTCCTTTGGTGCATGTAGTTTCTAAATGATACAATCTCACCGAAAGTGACTTTCCACTCCAGTGTAATCATATGCAGGTTGAGTCCACTGACACCAATGTTTAGCATCAACAGTATAAGCATATGGGTAGTTTATTTATTATATCTGTCTGCCTTTCCTGCTTTAACAAAATAGCAAAATGAACAAACAAGAGGAGGAAAGAATCTTATGAAAACAGTGTATATGAGGAATGAGTGAAATAAATTGGTGTTCACATAAGTAAATAAGGAAAGTTCAGGAAAATTACAGGTAGCAAAATCAAAAATTAGAGAATGAAACTAAAGAGCCCTCCATAAGGGTAGCATGGTATAGCGGACACAGCACATGAGAAAGATAAGCAGTTTAAAAGGTAATATTTTCTAGTGAAATGTACTGCACTAAAAAGGAGTCATGACCTTGGGACTTGAGAAATACAGCATAATGTAAATCATGAAAGTGAAAACTATAAGGAATATGTTTCTTGAGTGAAAGAAGCAGGTAAGGTGCAGAATAAGGTTGTTTCTTAGTTTTGATTCAATGCCTTATCTCAGTACACATGTAGGCTATGTTAATACTTTGTTATTCTTGTATTCTTAGTGGAAATATGCTGCATGGAGGCCAAAATTCTGAAAGCAAATGGCTCTTCCCCAGGTAACTAACTAATGAAATTCTCTACTTAAATCTAAGTTGACCAAAGTAAACAATAATTAGCTATGCTACTTCAGTTATTGGAATTTACCCCATCCCCCTCAAACAGTAATACAAAGGCTAGTATAATTATGCAAATTTTAGAGAACAAAACACCAATCCTCACCTTCAACTTAAAGAATATTTGGCATGATTAAGTATTTCTACAGCTTTCAAATGTAAGAAATCATTCTCTTCAATTCAAAGCTCATTCTCTATATTTTGACATATTTCAGAATAAACATTGACAATGAAAATAGCAAAAAACCACCTACTATGCATAAATTAGTTCCTTAAATCATCCTGAAAGCTAATCAATGGACACTGCCCAATCAAGGTCATATTTCTACAAGAGTGGAGTGAGCGCTGTCTTAGACAAAATGAAGGCTGGGTGGACTGTTTTTATGTGGACTGCCAGACAACATTTGGGAGGTCAGTCAGTTGTTGTTTGCTGATAACACAGCAAGTATGAAACTGCAGAAGCTGGTGTCTAAGTTTAGGAAAGTGAGGGAATGAAGAAAGTTGAAGGTAAATGTGAATAAAAATAAGGTTATTAGGTTTAACAGTGAAGAAAGACAAGTCATTTGGAACATGAGTTTGAGTGGAGGGAACCTTAAGGAATTGGGGTGTTTTAGATGCCTAGGAGTAGATATGGCAACAAGTGAAACCGTGGAAGATGAAATGAGCCATAGGTCAGTTGAGGAGTGTGTGGGGAGAGGGCAAAGACATGTTTGACAACAAAGTAGTCCTGACAGTGTTGCACACATGCCTGGTGTGGGCTGTAATGAGAAAGTATGAAAGAGGGTGAATGGGTTCAAAATGAAAGGCTTGAGAACAGTGAGTGGTGTGAGGAGGGCTGATCAATTAAGAAATTATAGGGTAAGAAGAAGGTATGGTAATAAGAAGCATATGGTTGAGAGAGCTGAGGAGGGTGAGGTGGAATGGTTTGGACACAAGGACAGGATGAGAGAGAAGGTTGATGAAGAGGGTATATGTGTCAAAGGTGGGGGCGAGGGTGAAAAGGTTTCTCCCTTTTCCTTGTTTCCCCAACATCCAACATGTACACCCTCTTTGTCATCCTCTCCTCACTCATCCTCTCCATATGTCCAAACCATTTCAGCACATCCTCTTCTACTTTCTCATAAATGCTATAATTATTACTTTGCATATCTCTCACATTAACATATTTGATCAACCCTCATCACACTACATATTGTCTTTAAACATCATTTCCAAAATATCCACCCTCTTCTTTTTATTTCTATCTAAGGTCCTCACCTTGCATCCATGCAAAACCAACAGGATTACTTTACCATCAAACATACCCATTTTTGCCCTTAAAGACAATGACCTCTCTTTCCACACATTATTCAGCTCCCATGATTCCATTTGCTGCCATATCCACTCATTGGTATCTAAAACACTCCACTTCCTCCAGGTTCTCTCTGTTCAAACTCACACTTCAAATAGCCAGGCTCTTTTCACTACCACTACTAAACCTAATAACTTTGCTTTTATTCACATTCACTCTCAACATAATCTTTTCATACACTCACAACCAAACAAAGGCACCAGCTTCTGCAGTTTCTCACTTGTATCTACCACCAGTAGTGTCACCAGCAAACAAATGACTGACCTCCCAGACACTTTCATTCACTTGCCTGATCTCCCCATCCATAAACAAATTAAACAGCCATGGTGACATCATATACCCCTCCTACAGACCGAGTTTCACTGAAAGCCCATACCCTCCTCTCTATCTTCTCACACACTTGCATTATTTTCTTGATAAAAACTCCTCGCTGCTTCTGCCAACTTTCCTCACCCATCACATATTTGTAACACTTCCCATAAAAAATCTCTAAACCTTATCATGCACTTTCTCCAGATCCATAAACTGTACATACAAGATCTCTCATCCTTATCATGCACTTTCTCCAGATCCATAAACTGTACATACAAGACCTTCTGTTTCTTTAAGTTCTTGTCACATACATTCTTCAAAGGAGACACCTGAAGCCACATTGCTCTGAAGGTTTGTGCTTGTGATCACCCTCTCAGTCACCACTCTTCCATCCATCAACTTACCAGGTACAATCAACAAACTTGTACATATGTAATTTAAACATTCACTTTTGTACCCCTTATCTTCATACAGTGCCACTATATAGGCATTCTGCCAATCTTCAGAGATAGAGATAATAAAAGAAAACTAGAGATAATAAGCCCCACATTACCAACTCATGACCATTCATTAAAACACATATTATCATAAGATCTTCATTCATGCTTTATGATACAAAATGAGAACAAAACAGATGAACAAAATGAGAACAGCACAAAAAAATAATGGGCCAGATCTAAAGGGATGCTAAAATGCCCTGTGCTTCCAACTCATAATATTTGTCAAAAATATCACATATTACTATTATATATTTCTATCTATCTATCTATCTATATCTTTGATGCCTGTTCCCTCCATGAATTCCCCTCAAGATGGTGACCATGACTAAAGTCCCTCCACCAATAATTCACTGGTCAACAAAGATTTTGTCCCATGAGAAAAAATGTTTCTTATGTATTTTTGCATGCTGAATACAGATATGTTTTCAGAATTTCTCTATCACCCATAGTTTTTTTCCAGCATTTTCACATACCATTACATACAGTATATATATACCAATGCTTTAAAGAGCATTTGAAACAAAAAGTTTAACAAACACAGCTATTTTCATTGTTTGTGAAGTGCAACAGCTTCTTCTTGAAAGCACAAGCTAAGATAAATGAGTCACCAGGGGCCTGCAGATACACAACTGGAAATGGGACATTCTAACAGTACTCACTCCTGAGTAGCAGTTCTCTCTCAGTTGCAGGTTAGAACTCAATGTGTAAACAGTGTCTTTTCCACTCTGTTGACAGATTGTGCTTTTATGTATTCAAGTGTTGTGCTGATACCCCATCCACCATTATGATGCCGAGAAACTGTAAATAGTCCAATTCTTTCTGCTACATCTGCAGTGAACCGACATTCATATTGCAAAAATGTTCTTTCACACCCCTCATTAATTCATGCTATGAGCATTAATGTGGTTGTAACATGGGTGACTGGGATAAAACTTGGGCTCCCCATATTTGTTGTGTTTCAGGCTTTTCACTGCATGGGCAAAAGGTTCATGCTGTATGCCTTTTGCCATTCTTATGGTTTGGAAAGAACCCAAAGATCATGCTTTGAATTGCTACTTCTGCCTGACAAATATAAATGGTATAACATCAAAATCCACGCATACTGTTAAATAAACAAATTTACCTTCTGCTATGAGGCCAATACCTCACCGTCAGGAATTACCTTTGCCAAAGCCTCCTAGAAACATGACACTGAGTGACAATGAATCTGGTGAAGAGAAAGTAGACCAAGTAGTGGACAATATGGATCCAATATTTGAAGCAAGCTGTCCTTCAAGTGAACCACATTTGCTGAGTCAAGATCTTAATGATCTCGTCTATAATTAATAATTGTCTAAGAAGCAAGTTGAGCTTTTGGGTTCCAGGTTAAAGAGCTGGAATCTTCTCCAGAATGAAGGTTTATTTTCATCATGATTACCATTTTGTTTTCAGAGAATTTTTCTCCCTCGAGGATGGTCTGGTGTTTTGCAGTTTTGTAAATTTTGTTATGGAGACTCTTGGTCACGCATATAACACGAGTGGCGCTTGTTTAGTGATTCATCAAAAGTAAGCTTATAAGCAGTTCTACACCACAATGGAAATAAGTTCCCCTCCATTCCTCTAGCTCATGCAGCTAACATGAAGGAATCTTATGGTAACATAAAGATTCTTTTCGGAAAAATTAAATATGAGGACTAAGTGGAATATATGTGGTGACCTAAAGGTTGTGGTACTTTTACTCAGAATGCAAATTGGTTACATGAAGTTCTGTTGTTACCTCTGTGAAAGGGACAGCTAAAACAAGCCTCAGACTCCACTGAAGAAAGTCATCAATCCTCCTCTTTTTGATCATGAGAAAATTTATTTGCCTCCATTGCACATTAAGCTCAGGTTGATGAAGAGCTTTGTCAAAGGTATTGCAGTCTGATTTAATCTCCCTTTGCACGTTAGGTTTGATCCTAATACTCTATAAAGAGGTTTGTGACACTGTAAACACAAAGATTAATAACTAGCAAGAGTTTCACAGTCTCACTAAGGTGGGAGTGCATTCTTGGGCACTGTTCAGCAAAAGAGACAAGACCTATCCTGCCTTGGTGACTGTGATATATGTAATGAAAGACCCCACATGTTTCTGGATAGCAGGAGCTAAAATTCTACTGGAATTGGCAGTTAGAACATAAACTAAGAACATACCCCGACAGTTACTCCTTGGTTCTCACACATCAGATATGCCACACACATGTCACTGTACATCACCACTTTGCTTGTTATGCTCACAATATTACAATGTACATAACTGTCTTGAGGTTAAAAGTACTAATCATTATCCTTGTTCTTACCAACTCTGAAAATGTATCTTTTTCTAAAGTCCAAAAGGAATGAGTAACTTCTTTTTAAAAATGAAACTGAACTAGAAACCTTTTTTTCAAATACAGACATTATAATTTCAAATGACAGTGACATGAAATGTTCAGTGGTGGAAAATATTGAATGTTATAAAGTTAAAAAGGGGAGATAGATACATAAATCTTATTCATATTACCTTGGCAGATAGTTGTGATTGTTGTTGTGCAGGTGGTGAAGGTGGTGAAAGCTGAATGCACAAAGGGTCATTCTTGTCATCTTTTGTTTTTTCAAAATGAGCCATTTTATGCACCACCTGTAATTACATTGGATTATAAGTCACAAGCCATGTGTGCTTGAGATGTTTTCAAATAAAAAACTGTAAAAGCAAGTTTCAAAAGAATACAAAAGGTACCCAAGATCCTTCTAAAAGGTGACTAGGGAAAGAGAAATAATAAAAGATACACTGCACTGAAGCTTTTTTTTTTGTTTCCTCCCATAATCGCTGCCTCCCACATTAGCAAGGTAAGTACCAGGAACTGGGGGAAAAAAATGCATTTGCTCACTACTATTCTTCAGCTGTTATGTAATACACCAGAACCACTTTCACCTTTCTGTATGTTTAGGCATCAATCTCTCAAAATCTTTTTCACTTCATCCTTCATTATTCAATAAAATAAACATATTCTATTCTAAGTATTAAACTGCACAAACTTCAGCACTCAGATTGGTCTTCTTTTATTGTAATCTTTAGTTACCAAAACCAATTCTTAAAATAATGGTTCTGTTCATCATAATCAAAATCATAAGACTGCCATACAAGACACTGAAACTTGGATTTATTGAAGTGTTCAACCCCTTTTAGGAACTGCTATGTAGCAGCCTTTCAAGATTCTTATAACATCTAATGAATGTGGATAAAATTGTGCAAATATATTAAAGTTTGTTAGCATCCATATATGTTTCCATGTATTGTACCCAGCTCTCCCTCAATTTATGTTAATTGCTCTGCAATGATTCAATGGATTACAAAGATTTTGGTATCACATAGGACAGTGCATAGATATCTATCTATGAAACTGATAGAAGCATGGATCCCAACAAGTGTTAATTCCAACCAAGTAAAGAATGCTATACTTCACAGACACTGCTTAATAACTGCTCAGTACCTTTCAGCCAAGATGACTACAGCTCAGTTTCAGAATTATCCAGCAATTAACTTCATGCCTCCAGTCGGTAGCTTACTTTGAAGTAGGGAACAAACCAGCTAGTTCCTCAGTTAGAGCAGTTTATTTCAGTAAGTAAATAACTGGCACCATGAAATTCAGAATTATCCAGGAATTAATTTCATCCCTCAAGTCAACAGCTTATTTTGAAGCAGGGAACAGACCACCTAGCTCCTCATTTAGACAAGTTTATTTCAGCAAGTAAATGACTGGCACCAAGAGTGACTGAGCTGGCAGCTTAAGTACTCTTTCACAATTGAAAGCATAATAAACTGGTGAGGGTAGCATTTCTCACAAACATCCATGTATTCTAAACAAGACAATATAGGCTTCTTAAAATATAGTAGCAACACTATTCTAATTGGCAAATTGAAACAAAAAACAGCCTGTCCAAAAGCCATGGGGCTGTATGATCAGACAATGTATGGAGATGTCCCAAGACAGTACACTGAAACATCCAATTATACCCTTAATTGCTACATTGTCCAAACATGCATTCAAATAACCCATCACTATTATTTGATCCCTTACATCAAATTCACTGATGCATCATTCAGCTCCTCCCAAAGGATCTTCCTCTCTTCTTCACTTTTCTCATTCCCATGTGATGTAAGCTAACAATCACCCCGTTTTGTGATTCACTTTCCTTACATTTTCTCTCATTTCCACAGGAATCCCATCCTTCCTTAGCTCTCGTCCTCACACTAAACCCAAACTTTACCCTAAGATATTCCTAAACCATTCTTTCCCATTCCCCTCAAGAATAGTTCCACTTAAGAGCCATAACATCCATGTTTCTTTCTGCTTATACACAACCTATGTCTCTCTCCTTCTCATCCTGATTACATCCACGCACATTGAGACATTCCAGCCTGAGCCTTTAATTAAGGAGAAAATAAACATATATAGATGGTGCTGGACTCCACCTGCACAAGGTTACACTGTAAGTGAAAAGTCACCTTTTTTGCTTCAAAGGAGAATATTCAGTCCCTGCTACTGACTGTAGTGCAGCCTTGGGCTGAAAGAGCCCCTAGAAAAGAGGTCCTGAGTAACACCAGGACGCTTTCTTAGAAAGGGATCCTGAGGTCTCAACTAAAGAAGATGGTGTCTGCGTTTGGTAGAGTGTTGTAAAGAAGAAAACTGAGAGTAAGATTCAGCAGTCGAAAAAGTAAGGTTAATTGGGGTGCGAGTCTGAATGGAGGAAGTGAAATGTTTCAGATTCCTGGGAGTGGGCATGTCACCAAACAGAACCATGGAAGCTGTGGTGAGACACACAGTGTGTGAGGTGGAAAAGGTCTTGAAGGCATTGAGGAATGTGTGGAAGGAGTTCACTCATTCTCTGGGAGAGTGAAAATGGTTTTGTTTGATGGTATAATAGTCCCAACAGTGTTGTATGGATGCGAGGCATGGGCTATAAATTGATGAAGGAGGGTGAATGTAATGAACATGAAATGTCAGAGGCCAATATGTGAGGAGAATTGATTAAGTATGGATACAGTAAGAGTATGGTTGACAGAGCTGAAGAGGGTGTATGAGAAATGGTGGGGAAAAGGAGCAAGGGACAATGAATTGGAGACAGAAGGATGGAGTGAATAAGATTATTAGTGCTCCGGGCCTGAACATGCAGGAGAGTAGAAGGTGTCCAAAGGATAGAGTGAACTGGAGCAATGTGGTATACAGAGAAAGACGTGCTGTCAGTGGACTAAGCCAGGACAAATGAAGCAGCCAGGTGAAACAACAGAAAGGTCCGTGGTGCCTGGTTGTGGATAGGGGTCTATTGTTTCAGTGCATTACTCAATGATAGCCTGAGAATGGATGTAAGCAAATGAGACCTTTCTTTTGTATCTTCATAGCACAACCTCATCACATGTCCAAACCATTTCCATACACCTTTGTCAGCTTTCTCAGTCGTACTTTGCTTACTACCACATATCTCTTTTACACTGTTATTCCTTACATGATCAACCATTCTCAAAGCTCATATTGTCCTCAGACATTTACTTTCCAGCACATCCACTCTTTGTTTTTTGCTTTCAGGGCTCAATACTCATATGCAAACAACACCAATGAGACTATTATAACATTAAATATACCCAGCTTTGCTCAAACAGACATACTCATCAGTGCATCCAAGACGTTGCTCCTTTTCCCACCATACTGTTCACTTCAGCTCTCACAGTTCTACCTACTGTCATGTCCTCTCCCAGGTGTAAGGAAGTCATAAGAAAGACACGTACATGAAAGTCTTTTAAAAAGGTTGGTTTAATCATGAAGGACTCATGGCATATGAGAGGCTGGTCAAGATGTGTAGCAGTATAGTAGATGACTGAAGGAAAAGAGGTAGACCAAGAAAGAGTGATAAATGCTATGAGAAAACTGATTAAAATTAGTGTCATATCAGATGATGTTAAAAGAATGACTATGGATCAGATGCAGTGGAAGCATCTTGTGTATGGTGGTGGTATGACTGGAGACACAACTCGCAACTGATGCATTAACTCAGTATGTAAACTGAAAAAGTTTGGAGCACTCTTGTAAATGTGGAAGTCTTTGTTTCACTTTAACACCTTGTACATGATGGGATGAGGATGTATGAGAATGATACTCCAGAGGTTGTATGTACCTAATCCATTTGTAAGTGTGGAAGTCCTTGTTTCATTTTACCACCTTGAACATGGGTTAAGGATGTGTGTGAATGATGCTGCAGAGGTTGTATGTACCTAATCCAAGCTATTATGATGGGAATGGAGTGATAACCCTAAAAAAAAGAAAAAAAAAACTAAAACAATATTTTCTGTGTTTAATACATATAATGTCCCACCAAATCACACATATCTTTTTCTCAAAGCTCAGTTACTAACCTCTGGGGTAATACTTAAGTCTTCACTGTCTGAGCTAATTGTATGATGACGCTTTAAATCTGCTGGGGCAGGGCTCTCGGCTATTAAGCGATGTAAAACACTGTTTGTTTTGTCCCCTGTGGAGCAGAAAAACCTTTAAACAGGAAAACTAATTGAAGTATTCAAACAAAAAGATTTCCATTAAGGTTTACCATAAATCATTATAAAACTTTAAAATACAAATTTTTGTAATAGTTTTGGATGACTTTTACCCAAACAGCTTGGCCCAGGACCAAGCTGTCATGCTGCTGTTCAGCTTAGTCAGGCTTCTGGAGATTCCAGTCCATAAACCTGTGTTAACATCACATCATGACCGGTCTCGTACATTCCAAGTACTTGTTCAAACCATTTTCTAACTTCTCCACCGAACTGTTCAGAATGTTCCTGATGACTGCAGGTAAAGCATAAAGCAATCCTGGATACAGGATGTTTATACTGGTTTCTCTTATTGTACTTAATGCACCTTCAAATTTCTGTAGTGATATCTTAAAAGTCTTCACTACCTGTAATACCAATAGGAAACCATTTTCAAGTGAAAATTGGGAACTATACCTTCAAGAATTTTCTAAGTACCAATTATGATTCAACAAATGAGTATGTTCAAATGAAGTCATTGTTTGTCTGTTCCTGATGCTACCTGAGGCAAGGAAAACAATTATTAACAAAGGAATATGATAAATATCTCACCTCTACATTCTGAAGAGCACAAACCTGAAGTGTTTTCAGACACACCATGTGGTTCAGGTTCTTGGACATTGTCAATGAAGGCTGTCAAAGATCTTTGCACACTTTCTAACTTTGCAATTTCACAAAACCTGGAAATTTTTAACACAAAGCAACAATATTCAGGAACACCACTGCTGGTTCATAAACTCATGCTTGCCATATTTTTGGAAAAGGCAATTGTTACTCTGTTATGTTTGCTGCAGGTAGTCATTACGCATTACTCTGTGGTTATGTACACTACTCTTCCAAGGTATGATGAAGTTCATTTCCGTTTGGTACTGTATTCAGTAATTCTTTCTTCACCCCACCTATACAAGAGTACAGTAACTGGAACTTTTCACCATTAAAAAGCATGTTATTAAGAGTGTCCCATCACAAGACTTGATTCAAGTCTGTACTTTCTCAGGGTTGTTCACTACTGAGATTTCAACATTTATTTTTTGTATCAAATGCAGAGAACAACATGAAACTGTCATTTGTGACTGCACCTGATAATCATGCTACCTGAGGCAAGAAAAACAATTATTAACAAAGGAATATGATAAATATCTCACCTCTACATTCTGAAGAGCACAAACCTGAAGGTACAAGTATAATTCCTTGGTAAATGAGCCGTATACTTATGAGGTACTAGAAATTGGAAACTGTTTGATTCACAACTTGTGATCTGTTAGTATAAGATATTGCATACTCATCTACCCACTTTTCCACACTTTCACATAACATACTTTTGAGTCCTATGACATGATCCCCACATTTGTCAAGGCTGTTGTGATGTCTGTACATATCATATCAGCACTTAGTGTCTTCTTCAGTACTTCCACAATCATATTTAGTGATCAACTGAAAAAAGCACACCCTTTTTGCCCTGAAGTCATTCTGACTTGAACTATGTAGACAGTTTCATTTCACGAGATCAGTCATCACAGACCTGGGATGCTTTACCAATTTCCTTGCATAATGAGATGAGATACAGCTGACATTACAGTCATCTCACCCTTCCATGCCTTGTAGAGATGCACGTAACTGAGCTTTCATTAGTAAGAAGCTGGCCAATCTTTATATCAACCGGCAAAAGCCAAGCATTTCATGCACATCTGGTGTGTGAAAAGAGGTTTCTTGGCAGTTTGATGTAAAGGCAATTTCATGTCTTTCTGCAAGTGGTCATATTATTCTCTTGTGACAACCCTGCAAGGATTTTGGGGTAAATTTTTTCAGTCAAGCTGCAGATAAGGATTTGCTTTTCAACATTTCACATGTTATCAGATTACCCATATTCTTGCTTGTCTTCATAGACTGATCAGACCCAGCTTTTTAAGGAGGGATGATGTTACGAATAAACCCATGAGCCAAGGCAACAAGTTTTCAGGGGTGGACTTGGCCCTGCCAGTATGTCTTGATATCTTGCTTGTACACATTTTTCCTTGCTTCTATGCAAGCAGACGGGCATTTTCTTCTTGTTACAAGATCTTAGGATCCATTGTTAGTTACTATAATGGAAAAATATCACTAAACACAAGGGCAGCAAGCAAAAGCTGCATCCCTCCTCTCTTAACATCATGGAGTGACTGAGGCTGACTTTGAAGACTGTACCATGCTGCAAGATATACAATATCCTCACTGTTAGCAAGTAAAAATATTTGTTTGGCAATAAAACCTAACAGAATGGAAATAGTCTGACTTTTTTTTGAGACAGTCACTATACACTGTAGTATGTAAAACATTTAAAAAATATTTACAGAAAACATACTCGAAGCTGGTGCCACAGTATGGGGACCTCTTGATTTTACGTGTCTTTTATGTATGCCATTTTCAGAAAAATGTGCAAGGTCCATTTACATCTTTTCTAAATTTACACAGGCTTAAATTTGGAATAACACAACCACCATTAGGTTGGTGGTGCTGCCAGCACCATGTAGGAGGCACACTTCCACATGGCAAGGATACAGTCTTTACTCATGGAGTGCTACACTAATTTTTCATACTCTATACTGCACTTGTTTTGCCCTTACCATCATGCCACCAAAGTGTCTTTTAAGTTCTCCGGGTACCAGTGGTGCTATGAAGTATACAGCCATCACCATTGAGGTTAAGATGGATGTGCTCAAATGTTACAGGAGTGGTGAACAAACAGCTGGTATTAAGTATGCCCTTGGACTTAGTGAATCTACATTATGGACACACAGCTAATATTAAGTATGTCCTTGGACATGACACTCTGACGTTACAGACTAATTGCATAGACATCAAAGAAAGTGCCAAGAGTGGAACATTAATCAGTGTATCTAAGACCTAATATTCCTGAAATTCGATTACAGAGAGAATGGAACAAATGTTCAGCACAAGGATCAAACGCAAAACTCATAAAAATGTTCCAGTCAGCATGCTTGTGACACAAGCAAAGGTCTGTAGTATATATGATAACCTGGCAGTGGAAGAAGGTGCAGCAAAGACATTTCAAGCAAGTCCTGGTTGGTTTGTTAATATTGGGAAATACTAGAATTTTCTGAACAAGATGACTTGTGAGGCTGCTTCTGCTGATGTTGTTGCTGCCAAATATTTCCCATAAAAGCATATTTTTAATGTGGATAACTGAATTATTTTGGAAAAGAATGCCTTTGAGAACGTACATATCATGAGAAGACTGCTCCATGTTTCAAAGTTTGTCAATTTCTGCTTTTATTAAGAGAATTTATTGTACAGTGTATTATAGTTATCCCCAGGAACAGAGGAGAAAGAATACTGCCTACGTGTTCCCCACGTGTTGTAGAAAGAAACTAAAAGGAGTGGGAGCGGGATGGCTGGAAATCTTCCCCTCCTGTTTTACTTTTTCTAAAGAAAGAACAGAGAATAGGGCCAAGTAAGGATTTTTCTCTCTAAGGCTTGGTCATTTGTCCTTGATACTACCTCACTAATGTGAGAAATGGTGAACATGTATGAAAAAAAAAGTATATTATAGTATTTCATATTTTCTGGTTTGGAATAAATAATTTGTGATATGTTTTACATGCAACTTGTACATCAAACTCACAGGCTACTGTATGTATATAAATAAACTTACTTCCTGCCCCAGGAGTGCCTTCTATCTTTATGAGGCTCCTGCAGCCTTCAGTAAGCTGGCCACATCCACCACTCAGGACCACAGGTCATAAAGTGTTATGATGATGTATGTGCATCTATGTACAGAGAGTGCAGGGCAATTGATTATTAAGTGCTCTGTATCTTCTTTGCGGTAGTTGAAATGTGGGCAATGTTGAAACAAAAACTAATAAACAAAACTGGAGCAAGAAACAAGGAGAACAGGGAGACCAAATGGAGATGGAAGGACAGAGTGAAAAAGATTCTGAGCAATCAGGACTGGAACATGCATGAGGGTGAAAAGTGCACATGGGATTGAGTGAATTGGAATGATGTGGTATACTGGAGCAAATGTGCTGCCAATGGACTGAACTAGGGCATGTGATGCATCCAGGGTAAACCATGGAAAGTTCTGTGGGGCCTGGTTATGGATAAGGAGCTGTGGTTTTAGTACATTATATATGAAAGCTAGATAATGGATGTGAGCAAATGCAGCCTTTCTTCATCTGTTCCTGGCGCTGCCTCAAAAACGTGGGAAATGTTATCAAGTTTGAATAAAAACAGCAGGAAAATCACAAAGGATAAAAGATCCAAACAAGAGGTTTTTTCCTAAGGGTGGATTTAGTTGTTCCTGGTAACATACTGCTTTTGAGATATCCTAAAATAAAGTACATCAAACCTGACAAAAATATATCACCTCTGTAGGCAGAACTAAATTAGATCAATATAACAATGTATTACATTCTGTAATATATAAGGCACAGATGTGAAGAGAAAGGCTTTTACCTGAAGGTGAGCATATAGCCTGTTCTAGAGCATTCACTTTCTTTCTCAAGCTGGTATTTTCTCTTTCAAGAGACAACACATCATCTTGCATATTCTTGTTGGTCTGCTCCAACCTGTTCTATAACAGAAAACTTGTAATTGGTGAACTAATGAAAAAAAAAACAAGCCTACATATAATCCACAACATACTCTGCTTAGCAAACTTTTTTAAGATAGGTTAAAGACATTTATTCACAAGGTTTCCTACTACAAAAATTCAGTGAAACTCTCTTTAGTGAAGAACATATCTACTTCAATTAAGATTCATATTGGCTCAACCTTGTCTTCACTATAAAATTATAACCTTTGTTGTGAAGTGGGTGACCTTTACTTTAACACTTCTTAGGAACCTGACTTTGAAGAAAATCAAAAGATGAGATCTTTGACATTCATCAAACTCCATCAGGTGGTTCCTTTGTGGCACTACCCTGTGTGGTTCAAGATTCATCCTTCAGGAATGATGATTTTTCTTTGCCCCTAGATCACCTAAAGAAAGTATAACCTCACTTATGGTTGTTGCCTTCCTACTTAAAATTTTTTTCTCTTAGTCCTTCTATTTCACATAGGGATGCTGTCACTGTTCAAAAGCCAAACCAGCAGAGGAAAGAAAATAAGGATCTGAAAGTCTAAATAAAGTCTGATTTTTTTCCCCTAATTTAGTGCCCTTCAAGCAATTTTTCAATTTTCTTACTATGCCCAGTCATCCCTTCTCTCTTTCTGGAAAACCTTTCTCTTAACCAGTTATGTTCAATTCTGGGATGATGTACACAATCTTTGAATTCTGAGCCACTGGATGGATCACTCCTCTAAAGTGAGAGCATAGGTGATGGCATCACTGGAGAAGACTCTGACTGGCTGAGGGTGGGCCTAAAATGAGCAAGCAGCTGTTACCATGAGTCAGTGGGTAGTGATGGAAGGAAAATGCTTATGCTGTCCCAACAGTTGGATGTTCGAGGGTCCTAACTCCCAAAATGTCCAAGAGATATTTCTCTGCTCATTTGACACCACCTCAGAGAAAGGTTTTTCACCCTTAAAAGACCAAAATTTACATTATTAATGCATTAGTACACTGAATATCATATCTAATCCACCATAATTATTGAGAAATAAGATGTTAGGGGGCCCCAAAATCAAGAATTAAGTACAAGAAGAAAAAATCAATTGACTGTAAAATAGATTCACCAGCTTAAACAATATCATTGTTCCTCCAATGAAATCTGAGTTTGGTGGTGAATGGTGACAAAATGAGGATGCTCTTACATCATGGCCATTACAGTGTAGCTGTGGTGGCTTGGTAGGGTATAGCATACGTTTCAGGCACTGCATAGGTAGTGTTATGACATTTTACTTTGAATCTGGCTTTGAGTCCAGGCTCTCTTGGAGGACCTTAAGACAGCTTTGGGTGTGACCAAGATGGCTGATTTTATAGATAGTTCTAGATGAGGACGATAGCAAATGAATTTGCTTTTTTATATCTGTTTCGGTGCATTACACATGACAAGTTACAAAATGAGTGTGAGCGGATGTAGCTTTTCTTCATCTGTTTCCTGGCGCTACCTTGCTTACACAGGGTGGCAATAGGGTGTGGGGGAGGAGAGAGAATGCATATGTTATCTTTTTTTCTTTTCCTTCATGCATTTGTGCTGTTTTCTCTGGGGTGTAGTGGCACTGGGTATGGATGAAGGTGAGCAAGTATAGATGTATAAAACCACCAGGAAAATGAAACACAACAAGTTCCCAAATGCACTTTCACGTAATGATCACATCGTCAGTGGAGATACAAAAATGAGATAGAAGATGTAGAACAGTCAGTTGATATACAAGGAAGAGACATAGCTAAGACACCATTGGTAAACAAGCATTACCAAATGGTGGTGTTCAGGTCTGGCATCAGGCCTGTTATAAAAATTTTTTCATGTGGACAGGAAAGGGAAGTTTATAAATTTTGCCTATGACAAAGCTATTGCTATCAAGTTTGTATAGACCTTCACTAATAGTAATGTTACATTTCTTTGTGTATTTAATAATACAAGCATTAAATGATGTTTCTCATGGTAAAGGAATTGCAGTATTTTAAAGTTAGCTGAGACAGCTCAGGCAGCTGAGGCCCTCATTAAGGCCATCCCATTAACACTAAAGGGGGTGGGAGCGGGTGGTTGAAAACCCTCCCCTTCTTGTATTTCAATTTCTAAATTGGGAAACGGAAGAAGGAGTCAAGCGGGGAGTGCTCATCCTCCTTGAAGGCTCAGACTGGGAGGTCTGAATGTGTGGATATAACCAAGATGACAAGAAAGGAGAGATAGGTAGTATGTTTGAGGGAAGACACCTGGATGTTCTAGCTCTGAGTGAAACGAAGCTCAAGGGTAAAGGGGAAGAGTGGTTTGGAAAAGTCTTGGGAGTAAAGTGAGGGGTGGGTGAGAGGACAAGAGCTAAGGAAGAAGCAGGAGTTGTGGAAGTGTATGGTAGAGTGTAAGAAAGTAAGTTCTAGATTGATGTGGGTAAAACTGAAAGTGGATGGAGAGAGATGGGTGATCATTGGTGCTTAAGATCTTAATATATGGTCTGGGAGGTATGCTGCTAGAAGCAGCGAGAAGT
>JAUUDZ010126413.1:6598-17941 GCA_032361705.1 Panulirus versicolor
CCAACCTCTGTCAGCTCTGTTGTGGAAACTGTTCAGAACACAAATGGTAGTGGTGATACACATGCAGGGAATACTGAACATATTCTACCACCAAAGGCTCCTCCACCTTTGCATACGGTACAAAAAAGAGATGGCAAACCTGCTGAAGAATATTTTTATTATCATGATGTAGCTAGTGATGTCAAAGAGGAGGTAAGTCTTATCTTTAAAGCATTACACATATGATAGGTATCAGTAATAGAAAATGAGTACATGCAAATCATGTAAGCACATACCCTTTTTTCATTGATTAGTTGATATACTCTGTATGATCTTTTTTTTCAAAAGATAAAGATGGCAATTACTCATACTTTGTAGGTATATGAGCCTGTAGGTTCTGAAGGAGTGATTGCCAGTCACTTTGAGACACTGCCACCACCACCACCATCATTGCTGACACCACAATCAACGGAACTCCCGGATTATGACCCGGTAACTGTTGCTGATATATCACTTTTTGGATAGCCTTAAAGCATTCTAGAAGCCCATTTGAAGTACGAAGGGATCTGCCTGTTAACAAGAGTTAAGCTTTAAGAGCTCCTTTGAGTATATTCACTTCTGCCTTTCAGTGCTTCAAGTTCTCTTTCAATCTATCTGTCCATTATTGTCTGTGTAGTTTTTCTCTACCTATCTGTCTTTTTGTTTGTCCATCTGATTGTCTGTATATTTACATACCTATCAATCTGCTTATCTGTCTGTCTTTCTGTTAATCATTGTGTATCTATGTCAGTCTGTCTATCTGCCTGTTTGGTATCATTACTCCATTGGCATCCATGGGGTGGTTCAAGTACATACAGCCTCCAAAAAATTTCACTCACATCCTTAACAGTGACTCCCACTAATATAAAATGCTTCTTACTTTTTCATTTTGCACACACTGTTGATTCACGTTAGATGAATGTTTCCATTCACACCACCTCCATAGAAAAAATGCTTATTTTGCATCTAATCCTCAGTCACTCATCTAGCATCTTCATCTGAATTATCACTTGGTATTATCAGACTGTCTGTATTTAAAATGTTGTGGTTCCCATTGTGTAAAATGAACATAGAGAGTTTTTGCTACTTGTAGCTTTGGGGTGTCTTCAAGGGTCATTATACTTGCAGTAAAGCTCACTTTGTCTGGCTTGGTGTATATGCATTGGAAAGTGGTATATTACTTCAAGTTAGATGTCACAGCTTGACTGCCCAGGGACCATTTGGGGCAGATAGCACTGGGCTCTCAGCCCAGTATATTACACTGCATGTGAATAAACATTCTACATATATTAGGATGTCAGCCTAGTGCATTATGCTGCATGGGAATATACATCCTACCTGCTCTCAAAGTAAACAAGGAAAATGCTGACTTTTGTAATGGAGCTTTACAGAATAATGCTTTACTATATATAGAATAACTACACACTCAAAAGCATCTTTAGGAGGGTCGTTCTGCCTTCCACCGTGATACACTTGAAACATAATTGCATTCTCATTAGACAGTTGGGTTGAGTCTGATGGCACAGTATTTCTCTGGGACACTTGGCTGTTGAGTTGCTGTGTCCCTTGCCACTGATGTTGTTGGCTCATTGACTGTAGATGGTCGCATGTTTCCTCTGTTTAGTACTGACAGCCTACCATATGACATAAAGCCTGTACCTTAATACTTTTGCCAGCAAGCCTGAGTGATCCCGTACCTTTGATATAGATTCTTCCTCTGTGTGATATTGTACCCCAGCATTAACTACTGGAATTGTTGGGCTCCTTGGGTGTCTGTTTTATCCATTAGGACGAATCAGGCATCTGCATTCCTTGGGAATGAAGAGACTTTTTTCAGTGCACATCTACGTTGTAGATTGCCACTCCAAGGGCACAGAATTCACAGCCATCTCCCTGTGGCCAACTGTTTTGGATTCTTGTCATTCTCCCGTTGGGGAATATTTAGATGCTATGTGAGGGTCTTGTCAGTTTTGAGGTCTACATAATCTTGGATGTGCTCCCTGATCATTGCAGTAGACCATACAATCAACTTCACTTTTCTGTTGGACTGTACAGGTTAAAGTGGTGCTGCCTTCAGTAGAAAATCCCTCTAGCACTGAAGTCACTATATAGGGTTGAGATTGATGCTTGTGTTGATGTGTCTTTAATAAATAACCATATACATCAGCCCATTGAATTAGAATGATCATGTGCAGTAAATTGTAGAAAGATTACAAGTTTTTTAATAGATATATACCTTGTCACATATGCATTCAGTAGCACCATGAGTGCTGTTTTTTCAAGCACCAATTGAATGTGTCATAGGAATATATGAAAGTAAAAATTGATATGTTAGTTTTCAGTCATAAAAATTATTGTGTTAGTTTCATGGTTTTATTGTTTATAAAATTTTTGCAGTATGTGTAGTAAGCATTAGCTACCATGAAAAGGTGAATATTTTTAGTATATTGTAAGAAAACAAGAACAGTATTAGTACGCAAAGTTTGATACATATATTGATTGGTAGAACTGAAGAGATCAACTTTACAGGAAATGTTGATAATAAATAAATATTATGTTTTCCTTAGGTATGTCCTGATGATCTCCCACCACCTCTACCAGAGGGTCCACTCCCATCAACTCCCAAATTAGGAAGACAACCTCCAGGACGGCCACCACCTCCAACTGTCATGCAAGATCGAATCAACAAACAGGCAGGGAGACCTCTTCCTGAGGCACCTTCTGAGCCAAGTGAAGGTGTTGATGACCCCATTGGTATTTATTGTGAGATTGAGGAAGATGAATTTGAAACTAGCCAGGAAAATCTATTTAAGGATATTGAATCAGGAAAAGAAAATAACATAGTGGAAGCTATAAATTTAAAGAATTCAGACCATGAGACAAAATCAAAACAAGGTTGTATGTTGTCTGAAGGCCTCCCTAACCAGAAGAATACTGAAGCACCACCTCTTCCCAGCAGGGCGTCATCGAACTCATTAGTTGGATTTTTCAGTGATGAAATATTTATAAATATTTCAGAGCTTAGCCCTGCACATCACTCGCACAGGTATCCTTCCCGCTCACCTAACCCAAAAACACCTCCCAGATTACCTCCAAAAGGAATCCCACTTGTACCAACAACAGATGATGATTCTGAATACAAAGTGCCTACAGTCTTAGGAATAGATTCTGAATATCAGATTCCACCATCAAATCCCATTCCTACAGAAGCAGTGGAAAAAGAAGGAAGTGAGGCTATACATGCTATTTCAGGTCCCATACCAACAGCCTCTCAGATATACCAAGTTCCTCCCACACAGACCATTGTCTCGATTAAACCTAGTACAAACGAGAGGAGGAACTCAATTGTTGATGAACATTCTAAACCACTGAGCTCTTTCTTTAGTGGGAAAGATGATCCATATCCTAAAAACAACCTTAAAGCTTTGACTAAGCGGTTTGAGAATATGAGTGATAGTCAACCAGTTGATGAATTAAAAGATGTCAAGTGGCCAGGTCATGGTACATCAGTGAAGGACATGATTGCACGATTAAATAAAAATAAAAACATGTCTGAAAAAGACCAACCGAAAACTAAAGAAGAGCCATTGCATCAGCCTCTTACCATAGATGATAAAGTAGATGGAGAACCTCGTAAGTCTGATCCTTCCCATGAAAGTGTGCTAACAGCAACAGACTCCGAACAAAAACTGGTTAAGCCAGCCTTGCCACCTAGGCCACACAATCTCCTAAATGGAAATACGTTGACACAAAAAAACATGCCACCAATTAAAGAGAACCAGAGTAGTGATTCTAAGACAGAGAATGGAAATGTGTCTGATGATGACCACTATGAAACTCCAGATGATACTAGCTTTGATAATGCCTTCCAGCAAGATTCTCAAGAGACTTCCCAGACTAAAGACATGACTGTCTTAAGAGAAATCACACCAGAAACAGCAGGAGGTATGTTGTATTGTCTGTTACCCAATTGTTTCTCATTTTACTCATATTCAGAGAAGTTAGGTGCATTTAGAATCTTCCTTGGGCATTTTGTAGTTGAACTCTCTGTCCTCTCATCTTCCCATAAACTGTCTTCTTATCTTGAACCTTTAATCCACCATTTTCACTCGACATATATCATCTCACTTTCCTTCCTCTTCTCAGTCTGATGCTTATGCTTTTTCTCAAACTCAATATATTTTTTGTAATTTGCAACTGTTCATTTATTAGAATGGGGAAGCCGTAACTTTGGTAAATTTAACCATGCAAAAATGAAGTTTCTACTTATATTTCTTTCTAAATTATACCTATAGCTATCATCAGATATCAAAATATTACAGTTCATCCATGTACTAACATGTTAGGCATAACCTTATCCTCCATTTTTTCATGGTAACTCCACATAATGAACATCACAAAATGCTACTCCTAAAACTTGAAGGTGTTGCAGTTATTTTACTTATGAACAGCTGTTTCTCATCTTCAAGGGTTTCATTCATCCCAGTACAGGTGTGCAGAGTACTGTACTACTCACTTATATGGTATGATTATTCTTTCATCTATCTTTTAGGCAGAGTTGAATCAAAAGCCATCTGCTAACACCTCTCTTGAGCATTCCTTTTCTTTGTACTTTGATGTACCTGTTCTGCAAGTTTTATTTTGACCATTATTCTTATGAGCTGTTTCTGTGTGTTGAAGCTTGTAAGACTTGTACCTATGGCATGTGAGTTGCTGCTTCTCTCCAGATTTTCTGTTTGGACTATTCACAGAAGGGTTGGCAATTAGGGTACCTTCTTGTTTTTTCAAACAGCAAAGCTGGGAATTCTTTCCCTTCTTTTGCCTTTCCTTCTTCCTGTAAGTTTTCAAACTCTCTTCCTTCTAGATTGAGATCTACCATCACATGATTGATGTAGATTAATCCCCATTATTTTTCTTTTCATACATGTTCATCATCTGTGTTAGCAAGCGGGCACTAAGAACAGTAAAAAAATTTACGTAGCTATGTACTGATGTATTGTAGCTTACAAGATAAACTGTGTTATTAGTATTATTTTCCATTATGGCCGAAGCTTAATGCTGTAAGTTAAGAAATCCTAATAGAGAGTTTTACTTGATAATTTAAGGTTATAGGTTTGTGTCCAGCTCATTTGCTCCTTAGCAAGTATGCTGCTTGTTCATCAGATTCATCCATCTTTACTGTTGGTACTTGGTCCATATGACTAGGGAACACAAGAGTACTTATGAATTATTCCCACCACATTACTCCCTTTTATAATGTTAGCTTAATGTACCAGAACCACAGCCCCTTGTCCACTACAAATGTAAATTATTCTTGCCGCATTACTCCCATCTGTAATGTTCACTTAATATACCAAAACCAGAGTCCCCTTTCCACTATGAGGTGACACAGACATTTTTGATGCATATTATTATTTTACTCTTCAGTCAAGATTGCTGCAGGTAGTACATACAACTGTCTATGCTGATCACTCAAAGAAAAAGTACATATGTGGAGAACTTTGCCTAGTAACTGCTTTATCAAATGGATACTGTGTTTGCTTGAATATCAGCTTTTGTTAGATATAAGAAATTAATTATCGTCATCATCGTACAACACATGGGCTCTGATTGATTTACTTTTCTTTTTTCTTGTACCTGAGATGGCAGTGATTGAGGCATGTTTTGCTCATCCTATGTTGTTCACTCTGAAAAGATATAATCATTATATCTTTCGCATACTGAAATTTCTTCAAGCATGCTATCTATCTATCTATCTATCTATATCTTTTATGCCTCCAGGAACTCCCATCAAGGTGGTGTTCAGAGCAAAAGAGTCTTCACTTATCCCTGTTCTTACATACCTCCCTTGCATACACCATTTCATGCATTTTTCCCCCATTTCTCTCCATCCAGTACTCATCCACTTTATTTCCCCATATCACAGGTGGTCCGCTTACACTTACCCCTTTTGTCATAGTGTCACAAGGGAGTATATAAGAAGAGCTTATGATCAATCTATCTGTCTAGATAGATCATACATTCGCCTTTTAAACTTGCATTCTTTCCACACACCCAAACCACCTCAAGGTGTTATGTTACTTGTTCTGCCACTCCACAGTTCATTCCTTTTGCATTCCCTGTCATACCACATCTCTCATAAATTCGCTTATTTTCTGCATTCCATCTAGTCATACCCCATGCTCCTGAATATCATTCAGTAGTTTCATTGTTATAAGGGAAATATGCAATATGATCTGATAAAGATCCTTTCTCATTTCAGACTGGTATGTAGCAAAGTTTGCCTTTGTAGCCACCATCGACCAAGCACTGAGCTTCAATCGTGGTGATCCTGTCTTCGTACATGACACCTCTGGCAGTTCTGGTTGGTGGAGAGCAACATGTAAAGGACGTTCTGGCCTTGTACCCAGAGAGTACCTCAAGAAAAAAGAATGACATAGATAAATGAATTTATTTGATCATGATCTGCATTTGAAAAATGTCTCATGCAAAGTATAACTACATTTTGCAAAGAAATGCTCCGTGACATCAGTGTTATGGTATTCATTGTGTCTATATATATATGATATACTGCACAGTGATAGGCCTGATGAGGGATATCTAATCAAATCCATATTTGTTACAATTCACCAAGTAAAACCAGTTAAACTTGTTGAAAATGCATCCGTATCAAATCTGAGCTAACAGGCAGTAGCACCCATGTACAGTGAAGGATTTCTTAAGTTTCAGGTCTGTTTAGAAAACATAGTGTTTCTTTATAGGGTGCAGTAAGAAATACTTATTCAGGCATTCCAAAGAAAGAGTCAATACTCATTTTGTTGACTTTGATGTTTAAGGTAAGAGTTTATGGCAATTAATTTTACCATGAAGTTATATAGACTTTGCAGAAGTTTTTTGAATTTAATGTCATTTATAATTAATGTCATTTAATGTCATGTATCTGTTATATGTTATTTGGATGTGTACATGCCTTTGATGTATATTCTCTCTAATTTTCCCATAGTAATATCAAATGATATCTCAAGTCTGACTTCACCTTACATCTCAAATATTGCTATTTTGTTACCTGCTGAATTGCTAACTGGAACTTGTAAAGGAATGTGGTAGAATTAGATATGTTGCAAGATTCTTACACTTATCAGCATGGGACAGATCAAGAAGTTTTATGGTGAATACATGTGATACAGGAAAAGAAGAAATCAAAATATATGTCAAAAATGGCAAAATCAGATTATTTGTTGAAATTGTAATGTCATTAATAGCAATTGAATGTTTGTAAAGTATTACAAAATCTTTTCTGCTTTTGGAACAGACTTTTTTGCTAAAACATTTGTCTCAGTATCACAGTAGAAGGTCTGTGCTCACTCTTTGCTCTGAGTAGATGCAAAGGAATAATCTAGGGTAACAAAGTTGGAAGACTAACTGAGGAATAAGTGCTACCTTAGTTAGGTATGATCATGATATGTCTTTTTAAAGGATTTCTGACTCACTTGTAGGTGAAGGAAAGTGAAGAGCCAGCAAGAAAGCAGTTGTGTTGATCAGATAATAGCTCCTAGGCAGGTTGTGAGTAAGCTATAGAAAAGGGAAAGTGTGTACATTGATAATAGTTGTTGAAAACCTGTTAGTTGTTTATATTGAAAACTGTATTATTTATTCTTACTGAGTAGAGTTTTTCACTGCCTGTATAAATAAGGAAGATTATTCAAATAATGAAAACACCACACAGAATTTTTTAAGAGCCCTAAGATTTTTTTGGTGACATTTTAGTGTTTCTTGTACAGCAAGGTAATGCCTGGAACAAGCAAAGAGCAGCTTTATTTTCTTATATCCACCCTCTAATTTTTAGCTTATGGGGCACTTAAACCAGAGCCCCCTGTCCACAGAAAGCCTCACAAGCCTGTCTTTGGTATCCCCTGACCATCACTTCATATGGCCCTGGTTCAGCCCATTCGCAGCACTGAAATAAGTTTTTCACTATAGAATTTGAAATATATTTGACATTTGTAATTTATGAATATTCTTTCCTTTATCTATAAGTTATACACAACTTGCCTGAAAGCAAATATCTGGCCTATTCAACTGCTTCCTTGGCAAATCTTGATTGCTCTTTACCATCAAGGGAGGGTATGGATCTTCAATGAACCATCTACAACCATTGAATTTACAACTCTGCGTAATCTGTTTTTTGTTTTTCTCCTGAAATTTTTGTACATTCAAGTCATCTTCCTCTCTTGAACTTACAAATGGTTAAGAAAACTTATCAGCATTCATCAAGCAATATGCTATCTGTTTTTGCCTTTCCCTACTTGTTTGGATAGCTAATAGTCACTGGTGCAGAGAGAGCAGGCATTGCTAATTTTTATACACCACTGATTTACCATTGATTACGCCTTGGCATTGGAAATACTTGAAATGTTTGCTGAAGGTTGTTGCTTTCAAAACTTTTTTTCACAAGAGGGGCTACTGGATATAAAACAAAATATGAAAATGTTATAAAGCTCGTAGGAAACACTGACCCATGCTAATAAGGGAAAGAGCAAGTAGGAAATGGTAAAAACAGTATGCTGTTTGATGAATGCTGGTAAGTTTTCTTGATAGTATGTAAGCTCAAGGGAAGCAGATGAATTGGATGTACAGTTGTTTTAGAGAAATAAAGTTAAGATTTTGAAAGAAGTTATGAATGTGAAAGCTGTACATGGTTCAGAGAAGGAACAATGGATAGTTCAAGAACAAGAAAACATCTTCAACTTACTACAGTACATAAGCAAACTTGAAATAGTGCAAGTCTTCATTAGGACCTGTGAATGAAAGATTTTTAACAGGGTTTACTCCCAGAACATTGTTATTATCAGAATTTTACATTAGTTTGTCAGAGTGTACAGTCTACATTGAAAAAAAAGTCATGTAAAGTGTGTGTGTTGTAAATACCATTGTTAGATGTATTTGATATTAAGGATTATTGTTACAGTAACATTGCGAAACATCTTTACTAGTCTGCAATGCCAAATATGAGTACAATATGTACTAGTTATTGCAATAAAATAAATTTTTTATACTATAACTACACAATACCAAATAAGAATATGCACCAGATGCTGCAATAAATGTTATTCTGATGAACTTTTTCTTTGTACTTTAGTTACCTTTTACATGTTAAGACTTGTAAGTAATTCATAATTTAAAAACTTGGATCTTGGAAGCTCTGTTAACACATGCAAACGAACAGTGAACCACATCGGCTGAAATGCCAAGAAATCATTTTGTAAAAGCTAGTCTCCACCATAATGTAGTAGTCAAAAAGTTTAAATGAAGGGCAGTGTACCTGTTGGGTTGGTGAATGCCTTAGTTATAACAGATATTTCACAAAGACCCTAGATTGAAATAAAAGAAAGAAAACTAATAGACAAACAAAGAAGGTAATCCACCAATCATAACTTACTCTGGAATAAGTTGGTTCTAAGTCTCTGTGTTAGACTCAGAAAATACCTCGGTGATTATTTGATATATCATACTTTATGTACATGGAAATGCAGTAAAGCTCATGGCTGACACAATAGCTTGTACTTTGATATTAAAAGTAACTTTTATATGACTACACTCTACCACAGGTAAAAGTTACAATCATGGTTTTTGCTGAGCATGTTTAAGTGTTTTTGTCAGTGAACATTTTTACTATTGATTCATCTTTCTGATGCTTCATACTGGTATATTTAAGAAATGATAGCAGTTAGAAGTTAATGCCAGATATTCCATTACTAAAAGAACTGTTACTAAACAGATGATGACACTGAAGAATAAATCTGCATCCCTTTCTTGGGGTAGCAGTTATATTACAGATATTCAAGGAAAATTGAACAAATTATTTTTGGTTTTGATGTTTATTTATTACATTTACCTCTGTATTTCATTTCATAGCAACTGCCTAGCAATATTTATATATGAAGAGATTTCTTATTTGTGCGCATTCTCCTATGATGAAATAGATCTACACAAAATACACAATTTTTTGTGATAAAAAAGTGAAAACAAAAAGTTACGAGCAAATAATTATGTATTTCTTGTAAATATAAATGAAATGTACGAGTTCTACATGCTGAAAAGATATACGTTCAGCTTTGTAATTATATCAAAATCTTTAGTACACAGAGAAGTAGTGATAGCATTGCATAGAGAGGGACAGAGTGGCCTGATCATAACCTTCATGTTTTTAAACCAGTTTATGTCAACTGAAGTTTTTTTTTCTTTTCGAAGGATGAAGGGATAGAATAGCCAGACAAATAAAGAAAGAAACTTGTAAAATAATGAGTAAAGTATTTTTATAGTCTTAAGTGTAGTGGATATGTGGAATAAAGAATGAAAGTGTGCACGCTGATGGTATATAGTGTAAAATGATGTATTATAAAATGGGACCACACGAGTCTAGAACTCCCTCACCGCACTGTAAAAACTGGTAGTAACAGAGAAGTTATGAAGGAAGAAATTGAAATACACAATCATGAATTACACCTTATAAATGAGGATTATCTAGTGAAGTAGGAAAATTATGTCATCAATATGATACATTCATAATTGCATTTCATGTGACTTGATCGTTATATATTTTAGTTCTAAAGTGTTTTTCATACATATCAAATAACCTTGTAGATGTATGATACACCTGATCCCAGGAGCAATCCAAAATATGGAGGAGGCTGGCTTACTACAGTTGTAGTATTCAAGTCTCCAGTTCCTACTTAAAAAAACAAGTCGAAGTTTCTTAGTGTACGAACATGTCATGGGTTTGGTATTAAATGATTACTTTTGTGGCCATGGCATCAGTAATTACAGTAGGAGATATAGTCAGATATAGTTATATGGCATATGACCTAATACATCGGCTGCTCAGCTCTACCGGAAATTGCACGTTGGATGAAGACATTTTGTTGAATGGTGCGTGACACGATATTGAGAACGGGTCAGGTTGGGAGATGACTAATCTCTTAGAGCATATCTGTTCGAACGACAAAACAGAATAAGTACAGAATAAAATGTGTTTTTTTTTTTGAGGAAATCGGTACACCAGCTCAGCAGACGTGACAAATGAACATAAAACTTGTGGGATTTGTTGCATTAAACTTGGGGCTCACAACTTAATAAAGACAACTGCTGGTGGACCTTTCACTCATGAGTAAGTAGATGGCCATTTAACAAAGTAACAAGTTCGAACGAAGAGAGAGAATTGGAGATTAAAAGAATGAGAGGCGAAAGTAAGCACATATTAAGAAACTGGGACGACTAGGTAGAGATGATAGAAACAATGGTAAAGGTCGATTTTATTCGTGCAGT
>JAUUDZ010126414.1:0-19138 GCA_032361705.1 Panulirus versicolor
TGAAAAGAGTGTGGTTGAGAGGGCAGGAGATGGGTGTGCTGAGATGATTTGGACGTATGGAGAGAATGTGTTACGAAAGGTTGAAAAATAGGATATATGTGTCAAAAGTAGAGGGAGGATAGAGTGAATTGGAATGATGTGGTATCCTAGGGTCCATGTTCTGTCAGTGGACAGAACCAGGGCTTGTGAAGTGTCTGGGGTAAACCATGGAAAGGTCTGTGGGTCCTGGATGTGGATAGGGAACTGTGGTTTCTTTGCATTACACATGACAGCTAGAGAATCTATGTGAGAGGATGTGGCCTTTCTTTGTCTATTCTTGGTGCTAACATGGGAAGCGGGGATTGAGTGTGAAAAAAATGTTACATGCATTTTATTCATATTACGATGGAAAATGGAAAATTTGAAGTTTTTCCTTTTAATTTTTTGGTCAACATTTTGTAAGTCACTGTCATTTGAGGATTCAAAAGATAATGGAAAACATATATTTGGAAAAAACAATTTAAAACTTTGAAAAACAAAGTAATGAGCAGGCTAACTCCTCAACCAAAACAAGTCTTTTATTTGTGCCATAATATAATGGCAGACAGTGATGTTGTCTCCAGGTGCTTTAACTCTCATGAAATGACAAAATACTTATGTTTGGTTTTGAGAAATAGATACAGATCACAAAATACTTATGATTTGGTTCTTGAGAAATAGATACAAATCCAACATCTCTGAAGGCCAGGTGCAAAAGTGAAAACAGACATAAAACGGTAGTTAACAATCCTATATTACATGAGTGCAGTGGTATACTATGGGTGAGGGACAAGCCTCAGGGGTTGACAGTTTATGGGTGTCCTGAGAATGAGATCATCCAGTTTTTCTAATATCGTCCCGAGGCTCAGTATCCTAGGGGTAAGGGCTAAAAATGGGAGGATTTGACTTTCTAGGGCTGACAGTTTGTGGGTGCTGAAAATGAGAAGATCCAACTCTCCTTAATTATCCCAGGGCTATTGAAGGGGTCCAGAAAACAGTAAGGTCTGACTTTCTTTAAATTATAGGTGCTTTAATAGTTTCCGACCCTGTCAAGCTTGTGAATTGTCATCTAGCCTGTTTGATTGTGATAAACTCACAAATGGTTGGGGTCTGATGCCTGGTATTTCTCCTTTTACCCTAGCACTTCTTTAGAATGTATGTGATCAGAAGTGTTTACCAGAAATTGACTGCTTGTTTAGTTTTATTCTGACATATATACTTTATATCTCATATTTGGAGTCATTACACTTTTTAAAGATTTGCCAAGGAAGGGCAAGAATATTTTGACCTCAGGGCTTCCAAATTCTTAATAAGCCACTGCATAAATGGGGAGCATTTGATTAGGTGTGGTTAGGTAATCATTGGTTGCCACATCAGCACTGTGCCATACCGACAGATACCTGAGCAGGTAGGGTCTCTGTTGATAAGGATCTGCTGGCCTCACAAATATTATGGAGATTGAGGAGAGTGAATCCTTATGGATACATCTATATATTTCATAGGGTGAAATGGTGTTTTAACTTCCCTCCAAGCAAGTTATTATGCTTGTAGGGCTTGTCCACAGGTGAATAATTGGGTAACTAAACCACAAGTTTTATTGTATAACTGCTCTTTCTAATATGATGGCAGGAAAAGCTTTTGATTTGTTTCTAGCATGTTTGGGTTGTCTACAATAGATCCTTTTGAAGAATATTATTGTTATCATGTCCTTATTTGAATACTCTTCATTTTACCCCTAAGTGGAACATTTCCTTGTACCTTATACCAATTAAAAGAATCACTTTTATTTTCTTTGTGAAATTTAATACCATCACCAGAGTTTTGTCACTCACTCTTGTGCATGCTTTGTGTATCTTTGAACAATCCTGTATCATAATGTCATAACCCCATTTAACCCTTTCACCATGTGTGTATGATATTTTCAATTATTCTAAAGAAATATATCATTTGTTATGACCTTTTAATTAGAATAAGATTTCATGAATGAAGTGATATGACTCAGCCTGATGAGGTATTATTTGCATGTTGTTTACAGCTTTTCACTTACACTGTTATACTGTCTAGCATATGAGGTACTTCAGGAGTATTTTCAAACATACAAAATGAGTTGCATTGTATTTTCGGAAGTGTTTTTTGTCACAAGCAGATATGTTTACTAACAGTTTTCATCCTTAATATATATTATCTTGTAAGAGTGACACCGCTTTGAAAACTATTACATGATGTGTGGATGCAGATCACATACAACCTTCCTTGGCATTTCCACCTCTATTGACCATTGATAGAAAATAGACTGTAGTGTCTGGAAACAGTGCATAGGATACCATTACAACCAGTAATGGCTGTTTATAACACCTCAGCTGCAGTAAACAGAAAAAGATTTCTTTGGTATATATGTTTCAGCAGCAGTAAAGAGAGAAAAATTACTGGAGTATGTATGTCCCAGCCACAGTGAAAGATTTATCCTCTAGAGACTGGCATGGCATGAGCAAGTAACATGTTAACAGATGACAGGCCATCTTGGGTGAAAGAAAAATGGTATAGATAAAGAAAGAAGAAATCAGTCAGGGCTCTACAAGTATTAATAGATCTGATTCTTAAAGGAGAAAAAGGTTGTATGAAGAGAGAAAGACAAAAGAAGGAAGAGAATTTCACAGCTTAGCTGTAAGAGGGAAAAAGGAAGTATCAAGTTTGAGGGAAAAAGGAGGCATAATAACTGCCAATCCTTGAGTGGCTGGTGTCCACACAGAAGTTGTGGGAAGCAGCAGCCAAATGTGTGCCATGGATCCAAACACTGGGGATAGAGACATGCTGACAGTTCATGGCAAAAGTAATACCTAAAGAACAGAGAGAGAGAGAGAGCGGCAACATCATGAAGTTCAGAAAGGTAAGGTTGAATATAGGTGATGCTGCAATAATTGATGAGATGGACAGCTTTTGATTCCACTCTAGTTGATACGGGTAGAGGATGATCCTTCCCAGATGTGTAAGCACTGCTCCATATGTGGGCAAATAAAACCCATATAGATGTGAAACAGCTTCTCACAAGAAAGATAATTCTGACTTATACCACACTCCCAGCTTTTAGGAAGCAGACTGTGTTGTTGATTATGTGGGGAGTCTAAGATAAAGGTGTTTTGAAATAGAATAGAGGGAACCAAATGACTCTTAAAAGAGATATTTGGAGAAATTGCATTTTAGCACTCTTAAATTTTTACAAGGTTGCTGCTTCCCTTTCTGAAATGCTGCACAGATCCGAACTGAAAAAGGAAATGTGATCAGTACAAGACAGAGAATGAGCATTAAGGGAGGAGTAGAAGAAAAGTATTGAAGTTTGTAAAGTGGAATCATTAGTATAAGAGTGAATAGGGTTAGAAGTAGAAGAGAGAGGATCAATTATTGAGAGAAGGAAGAGAGTAGGTGATAGGACTGAACCCTGAAGAGCACTGCTATTGATAAGATAGGAGGAGTAAGTCACTCCAATGATGTCTACTGCAATGGATGGCCTGAGAGGGAACTGTGCATTAGAGAACAGAGTGAGGCAGGGAAACCAGAGGAAGGGAGTTCAGAATGCAAAGACTAATACTGCACCTTGGCAAATGCTTTTGAGATGTTAAGGGCTACAGCAAAATTTTCTCCAAAATCCTTGAGAAAGGAAGACCAGAGGTGAGTCACAGCAAAATCCATATCGGTGATCTGAGAGAAGGGGATGGGATTCTAAGTTTCTGAGAAAGTGAGAGTTTAGGAGGGCTTCAAAGACTATGATGATAGTAGAAGTGAGAACAGTGGAGTAATGATTGGAGGGGTTAGAGCAGTCTCCTTTCTTATGAATTAACTGGACCAGGTGTCCTTTCAAGCAGAAAGGAAAGTCTTGGTTTTAGACAGAGGTGGAACAGGTGAGCATGGACTGGTGCTAGCTCAGAGGCACACTTACCAAGAACAAGGGGAGGCATGCCATATGAGCCATATTCCTTGTCCACCTGGATCTTGGAGAAGACCTGGAAGACCCTGCACAAGGAGAATATAGGAGATGGCATAGTGTAGAGAGAGGAGATGGGGCTGGAGGATTAGAATCTGAATCATCCAGAGTTGAGTTAGGGGAAAAAAAAAGGTGCCAAAAAGAACAGCTTTATCGGTAGGGTAGTTAACAGTAGATTGATCAGGTTGAGTAGCAAAAGTTGTTGGAAATGTTTTTGGTTAAGGACCAAAATGATTTGTCAGTAGAAGAAGTCAAGTCAGCACATTTTCTTTTTATGAATTTGTGCTTGACACTTCAAAGAATAGCTTTACAATGATTCTGAGCAGAAATGAAAGAAGATTGGGTTTTTAGGGAAGGGATGAGTTTTATGGTCAGATATGCACTGTCCCTGATGTGACAAGCATCAGAGCAGATGTGATCACACCACAATTGAGGAGAAAAAGATTTAGAAGATGGGATGTAGGCCTCCATTCCAGTCAGGATAACCTCTGCTATGTGTTTGCACAACATGAGACCAGAGAAGTAGTACCCATTCCAGGGAAGGGAAGGTCAATAAAGAAACTACATAGGGATAACCAATGAGCTTTCCCAAAGTGCCAGAGTTAGTGTTTCGAGGGGGGGTATAGAGGATAGGAATGCCCAATTAGAAGTAATAGAAATAAGATTGTAGTAAAAGAACCCTTAAGGGGGCAGAAATGGCTTATGTTTAGTGGGAGGTTTCTAAGGTAATAAAAAGGTCAAGTGTGTTCAAAGAATTGCCATGAATTTGGTTGGGGTATCTGATTGAATATTCCGGATCATTAGGGAGCGAAAAAGAAAAGGCCTTGGCTCCACCAGGATCATCCTGGTCAGAGCCTAACCATTACAGATGGTGTACATTGGAATTTCTTGCATAGAGGATCTCAAAGTGTGGATGAGAAGAGAGCAAAGCTTCATGGTAAGAGGTTAAATGTTGAAAAGTTCTACAGCGTTGGAGGAATTATAGTGGATATAAAGAAAAATAAAAGCAGAATAATAAAAGTAGAAAGATTTTGATCCAAATGACATCAAAGTTAGGAGACTCAAGATCCATAAGATAAGCATTGGGTGTTTTTGTATTACAGTGGGCATAAACTCCACCTTGAAGTGGAAGTGATGATAGAGATTAGAGATGGAGATCTGATATTATAGAGCAGAAGCAGCCTTGGGTAGCTGGATATCAGTGAGAAGCTAAAGATCAGGGAGGAGGTAATCAGGTGTTCAACAGAGGGAATGCTAGAAGTAAGACTTGGGATGTTGCGCAAATGGATGGGAAAAGAGCCAGGACTGAGTGTGAATGAATGTGGCCTTTTGTTGTCTTTTCTTAGTGCTGCCTTGTGCGTCCATGGGGGGAGGGGGTGCTGTTTGATGTGTGGCGGTGTGGTCAGGAATGGATGAAGGCAGCAAGTATGAATATGTCTAGGAGCTGTAATTGTGGAAGTGGGATGGATACCTATTACCAGATGGTGGTCAAGATGGGCCTTAGGATCCCCCAACCTCTCTCAGCTGGTAACACCCCTCCAGTTGGTGATTGAGAGTTCTGTGATGATTGTACTGCCATGAATTATAGTTTGCAAAGCAAGAAAAAAATTTGAAAAGAGATAGATGTGTGTGTGAGTTGTGTGTTGTTAAGTGTTGTGTATGTGAAAAAAAGTGTGTGGGAATGGGGTTGGATTCCAGCAACCCACATATGGTTGAGGTAAGGAAAAAAAAGACAGCAATCTGGGCCTGAACGGGGGTGCAAAACAAATGCCACAGTGCTAGTTCACTGTGCTGCAGCTACTATTCCTCCCATGACCCAGGAAGTAGTACCTCCCTGCCAGTAGTTGGCTGCCATTTTACTACTATTAGTATAGAATAGCAGAAGCAGTGGGTGCCACCTGCTACACCGTACATTTACTGCTTAAGGTCACACTTCCATCCTGTAATAAAACTTGTGTCTGAATTCTATACCTGAGTTTTAGCTTTACTGATCCTGCCATAGTGCTTCAGAACACAAAAGTGTATTATCATTTATTCTTTCAGTGTTCTATGCACCATATTTCATTGTATATCAGTGATTCATGCATAAGCTCTTCTTGGTACCATTGTCTTTAATCATTTTCCCATGACGGCGATCTTGCCTTTGACTTATATCTTTGTCATTTTATCCAACATTGAATTTTCTTATGTAGATATTTCCTGAATTACCTCACTCAGGTATAGTTGTTCTTTCCCTTTCCATCCTCTTCACATGTTATACCAAATTAGTATCCTTTATTATATCTCCTATCCTTTCCTCTCCTCATTCTTTAGTCTATTTTCCAATCCTGAAGTTCATACAGTGGAATCCTTCCTTGCTATTTTCACTTTGCCTCCTTTTTTTAATTACAGAATTATTAGAATCTTTTGTTCTTGCAAACTTTTCCACACATGGTGTCTCAATACTTTCTCCATTCAACGTATTCCCAAAAATTCGTACAGTTTTGTTTGCATATCGAAATACAGTGTGATTACCGAACATCCCTATCATCATATTTGTTGGAAGTATCAAACTGTTGCTCATTCAGTAACACATACACAACAAACCATTTATGTATATGCACATTGCTCTCCTTTCTAACACTCGTCTAAATACCTAAACCAATGATTGTGGCTCCAGTGCTGTTTTGTCATCATAACTATATCATCCCCATATGATAATTGTAAACCTCTGTCTGAACTTCTACCCTTAATTTCTCCATAATACCATCAATAGATATGGTATATTAAGCATTTGTTTTAACATTATGGATAGTGCTTGCATAATAACACTCTTTAAAAGTATTTTTTTTCCTGATGTGTCATAATGTTGCTTGTAACAGCTGCTGTTGTACAGAAAAGTTAAAAATAATTGCCATCTTTTGTAAGAATATTGCAGTTTTTATCTCCTTTAACATTTTGTTTACTTTTTATAATTAGAATCAGCACAAGATATGGTAATCACGTGGACAACACCAAGTGAGACATCTTTATCTGTAGTTGAATTTGGAAGAGAAAGTTTGAATGATTCTGCACATGGTATTGCCCTGAGTTTTACTGACGGTGGCTCTGAACACCGCAAGATGTGGATACATAGAGTGACTCTGAAGGACCTATTTCCCGATACTCGATATTGTAAGTACACATACATGATGCTGTAAATAAAAGTATGTCAGGTATATGACACCTTAGTACACTTGTAATGTATATATACTGCTGTAAGAAAATTGCACCAGACACATGATACAATGTAAGATTTTTTCTGACATAAAGTTGTATCAGATTCTTAGTACTGTGAGTAGAGGTTACAGCATACATAAGAGAATCGTATTGGATATGTGTATGCCATGTATTCTCTCTCTACTTTATGATTTCTCTCACAACATAATGTGATGGTTCATGTGGAGGCTTCCTTATACACCCTTTTCCCTGCACATTTCATTTGATTTCCTCATCAGAGCACCCTTCCTCAGCATGTTTTTCTTTCATCCTTATCCTTCTGTCCTACCTTTGGTCTTCCTTTGCTCATGTTCACACTTACCACATTAACCCTTAAGTCTGTTCACACTTACCGTTTACAAGTGCATCCTCTCAGCCTTTCTCTTCATGTTTGCAGACTATTAGAGCACTGTCTTTTACTTTGTGAACAACAACCAAAATTTAATATTTCCTTTTTTTTTATCCTAGTGAGATCCACTTTATGCTTCTGTCTATCCACCTGTCTCTGATGCCTGTTCCCAACTGGAACTCACTCAAGGGGGTGGCCATGGCAATAGTCTCCATAACTAGTGAACTCCAGTGCCACTTCTTAGCTTTTGGTGCCTCACCGTTCATAGGCCATTGGCAGAGGGCAACTCTAGTGCAGTCTTTGCAGAGGCTTGTACCCAATGTTCCTAATGAATACTTCTGCCACTTTATGCATTTTCCTCTTTATGTGTTTTTTCAGAAAATTTATATCACTTGCTTACATTGTTGTAGTTATTCCATGTACCGTCATTTTACTAGCTTGTGAAATGTGGCTTGCACCATTCATTCTGTAGCCCTTGCTATTCCTGATGGCTCACATTTTAGGCTGTCATTGTTCTGTCCAAGAATCTGTGATTTGTTTGGTTTTCAGAGGTGTCTTTTGAGTATCAGCTCCCATTTTACCATCCCTGCTGAATGAGCAGGAACATTTTAACAAATATCTTATTTAAAACTAGTTTTATAAGAAAACTAGCATTTCACAAGAAAACTAGCAATTTTTTGCTGATGAAATCTATGAGATAATTGGAAAAAAAGTGGGAGGGATAGTACAAGAAGTAGCCACAAATTCATTGGTACTTTGGACTTCATTGTTTACTGAGGCATATTCCATCTTTTTGAGGCATGTGATCATTTTTTCATTATCTTGCTTCTCATATACAAAAACAGTGTCTTCAAAGAAACTGTGAATAGTGCTCAGTGTGTCTGTGATGCACAAACAGTGTGATCAAACTTATGAAAGAAAGTTGAGTAATTAAAGAAAAATGGGAAAGGTATATCCTTGAAGAGGCTCACTGATGATTATGATATTGATACTTAAACAATTTTTGATCTCCAGAAACAGAAAATAAGAATTTGAAAATTTTTCTGTAGGCTGTGATGTGCCCAAGTATATAAGCAAAAAAATTTTCAGTGAGGAAAGATCTTTGATGTAGATCAAGCTTTATACCAGTGGTTTCATTGGCATAAGTGTGAATGGGTGGCTGTTTCTAGGCTGATTTGATTGGGAGGGTACAAGTTATTGAACATTTGAACTGAATACCAATTTACATTTCCTTGGAGTCATTTTCAGGTCTACCTCCTACCTTAGATGGTCCAATCTCTTTTTACCTGTTTTTTTGATTTGCCGTAAGTATGAGGGAGAGAGAGTACCAACCTACAAGTACATACAACGAGATTTAGCCAAAATGTTGGGGCTAGTGTGAAGGGCTGTTCTGGGACTGCTTTCAACCATATGTCATGTTTTTTTCATCAACCCGTCTGTAGGTATTATCTAGATCTCTTTGAAGATTTTCTTGATTTTCTACACTCTGTTGCTTAACTTACTCTCATGTCTTCTGTGAAACATCTGACTACACTCTCTCTTGCTAACATATCTGTATGAGATAATGACTACAAAGAGTATTTCAGTGAGAACTGTTCCTTGCGATACCCAAACAATACATCTTCCTCAGATATGTTTCCGTTTGGATTTGCTTTGAATTTCTTTGTTGGTTAAAAATCCATTAATCCATTTTCCAATTTTTGCTTTTATATTTTGACTTACCACTTCCTTTATTAACACTCCTTAGTTTACTTTATCAAATGTCTTTGCAAAACTGAGTAAAAACTGTGTCCAGTCTTTTTCTTACCTTCAAACTTTAGTCTGTTGTTATAAAGGGTTATTACTTGTATATGTGTGCTTTTAATAGGAACTAAAACCATGATGAGAGAGTGAAAACCTACCAACATACAAATAACTACAACAAGCTTTAAACACAATAGCAGGGCTAGCAAGAAGTGCTTACCACACATCTTGCTTGATCTAAACAAAATAGCTAGGCTAGTGCAAAGCGCTCACCACATGTCTTGCTTAATATGCAAGATTATTCTTCTCAGCTGCCACTTGCATTACATGGTTATTGATTCTTGGTTCATCTGGGACTAATTTCAGCCATGTGTCATGTTTTCTCTTAAATGTCTCTATAGCTTTTTCATGCATATTTCTCTTCATCAGCTCATCTGTAGATAGTATCTATGTAGTTGTTTCGTGCATGTTTCTTTTCATCAGCTCATCTGTAGATAGTATCTTGATTTCTTTGAAACTTTTCCGTATTTTCAACACTCTTTATTGCTTAACTTAGTCTTCTGTTATCTGCAAAACATTTGTCTGAGCTCATGATAACAGAGAGTATTGTGGCCAGATATGTTTCTATTTGCAGCTTCATTAAATTTTTTGTTGGTTTAAAATTCTTTGTTATATATTTTCCTATTTTTGCTCTCATGTTTTGACTTACCACTTTCTTTAGGTTTTTCTTTAATGGAGAAAAATTGAAGGAAGTGAAGTGTTTGAAATACCTTGGAGTTAACATGGCAGTGAGTGGAAACATGGAAATGGAAATGAGTCTTAGGGTGGATGAGTGGGGGTAAAGGTTGTGGGAGCATTATGAAATGTATAAAGTGAAGTCATTGTCTTTGAGGGGCATATATTGGTATGTTTGAAGATATATTAGTTCTAACAATATTATATGGATGTGAGGCATGGGCTGTAGATGAGGGTGTGTGGACAAGAGGAAAGGTATTGGAAATATATTGTTGAAGAACACTGTGTGGTGTGAGATGTTTGCTCATGTAATTAATAAAAGGAGAAGAGAGAGATGTGTGGTAATAGAAAGAGTGTGGTTCAGAGAGCAGAGGAGGGTTTACTAAAATGGTTTGGACATAGGGAGAGAGTGAGTGAGGAAAGGTTGGATGTGAGTAAATGTGTCCTTTCCTTGTCTGTTCTTAGCACTACCTCGCTAGCATGGGAAATGGCAATAAAGTATGAAGGTAACACTCAGTAGTTTATCATATGCTATCGTAAAATCAAGAAAAAACAGTGTCCATTCTTTTCTTTACCTTCAAACTTTTGTAAATGTCATTATAATGGGCTATTGGTTGTGTGTGCATGCTTTTACCAGGGACAAAGCAGTACTGAAAGAAAGAGTACATACCTACTTACAAGCTGCCACCTGCATTACATAATTCATAATTTTTTCATCTGGAAGTGATTTCAACCATTAGTTAAGTGTTCTTTTAGATGTTTCTTTAATTGTTCCATGCATGTTTCTTCTTTCTCCTGGCAGTACCTTGAATAATCCCTCTAAGTTTCCTGGTTGGTCTGTCATACATTTTTGTCTAATGTATATTTGGGGGTTGTTCCATAGTACTTAACAATTGTATCTTTCCTTTTGAGAGGCTTTCAGGTTTAACACATATCTTTTATACCTTCAATTTATTGCAATGTTGCAGTTCTTTGAGCATTTTGTAGTAGTCATATGTTCCATCCCCTTGATTTTTCTTGTGAAGTGCTTCTGAATTCTTTTTCTTAATTGGTTTGCTGGTAACCATACATCACAGGAGTATTCAGTTTTGCTTCTTATCATATGTACATTAAACATTTTCATCAATTAGTTTCTGTCTTGTAGAGAAATAGAGACGAAATGGTTTGAGTTTAACTTTATATTGGGGGACCTGTAGTAAGTGAAGTGTTTTAGATACCTGGGAATGGACCTGGTAGTGGATAGAACCATGGGGGCTGTAGTGATTGTTAGGTTGAAAAAAAGGGGCTAAAAACATGGGTGCTTTTAGGAGTGTATGGAAGGATAGATTGCTGTCTCTAAGGGCAAAAAGGTTAGTATGTTCAAAGGTAAAGTGGTCCCTACAGTGTTTTATGGTTGAGCTTAAGTCTTGAATGCTAGGTGAAGGAAGAGGATGGATGTGTTGGAAATGAAATACCTAAGGATAATCTGTTATGTGAGATGGATTGATCATTTAAGGAATGACAGTGTCAGAGAGGTGTGATAGTGGACACACTCTGATTTAGACAGCAAACCAGAAAGTATTGAAAGGATTTGGGAACATGGAGAGGATGAATGAAGAAAGATTGGAGGGAGCAAGGGGAGATGGAAAACTGAGATGGGAAGGTTTTGGGTGTTGGAGCCTGACCATTCAGGTGGATAAGAGGTTTGGATTAGATAGGAATAATTTTACCAGTGGTGCATATGGGGGGGAGAGGGTGATGTGCTGTTAGTAGACTGAACTAGAGCAGATGAAGTGAAGATAAACCATGGAGTGGTCTCTGGGGCATGTCAGTGGATGATGGAATCTGGTTTCAGCACATTAAACATGAAGGCTAGTGATTCATGCGTGTAGGTGAGGCCATTGTTTGTTTGTGCCTCATGTTACCTGACTAAGTTGGGAAAAGCAGTTAGATGTAAAATAAAGAAGTCTGATTGGAACAAATTTCTTTTCTCCATATAATAAAGAATTATCACCATTCATGATAAGATTCATAATGATCACTTTAGCACTAGTTGCAGTAATAGTATATCAGTTATTTTATGTTTGTCCAACCTCTTATGCTATTAAGCATGATAAAAGTTCTTTGATTGCAGGTTCCCATTCCCTTAATTTCAAAACAACTCTGATGAAACCATTTTTCTAATTGCAGTCTACCACTGTGGAAGTCCTCTTGGTTGGTCTGAGGTTTTTGTCTTCAAGACCTGGAAAAATGGCACTGACTGGCCTGTCTCTGTTGCCATGTATGGGGACATGGGAGCTGTCAATGCACAATCACTCTCAAGGTGTGTTAGTGATGCTTTTTCTGTTAATCGGTATAGTTTAGTATTGGTGATGCACCAATGCAATCATCCTAGTTAGTTTCTTTGTTGACTAGTATCATATCTAGATTAGATTCAGTATGAAGTGCTGAGTCTGGTTTCTTCTTTATATTTGACTGAAGAATGAAAAAGCAAATATAAAATTCCAGCAGGCCATAAAATTCCAGCAGGCCTTATATATACATAAAGATGCATGATTCATGAGTCCACCATGTCAAGAATCTCTTGAATAAATGGTTATTAATCAAATGCATACCATTAACGACAAACAAAGTGAGATAGCTGGTTTGGTATGAATAAATCTACATTTTCACAGGAGATGCACTTCATTAGCATAGGCTATGCTTTTCTAACTTGTTTTGCCCTGTTACTAACAAATATGACCTCATTAAACAGAATATTGATCAGTCAAGATATAACTTAAAGCATTGGCCAATCATGAACTTACTTGTACATTTAATAACAGCAGCTTAAAGGAGCTTCATGACAAAATTCAGGAGGCAGGGAAGATTCTTGTTACACATACCTGTGGCTTAAGTCTATAAAGTAACTCACAAATGGAAGAAAAATTTTTTTTGTTAATTGTTAGATTAGCATGCAGGAATAAAGAAATACACAAAAATATGATGTAAAATCCTTTGGTAAAGTGTTGAGTGAGGAGTAGGAGGATGCGTGTTAGAGCATGTCTAGGGTGGTCCATTTTCATTGCAAGATGTATTGTCTGCTCCTTTTTTCCTGAAACTTATGGCTATTTCCTGTTAGAAGAATCAATTGTCCTCCTTTGTCTTCTTTTCACCTCTCTATCAAGTAATGGTCTGGGCAGGTGAGATCTTATCTCAGGGATTTATGTCTCGGCCTCCTGCTTTACTGATCTTTCTAATTTTGGTGCCACCCACTTTTCATCTAGATTTTTCAGTGTGGAAGTGTCAACCTTTGTATCTCTAAATTTCTTTGTAATTTCTCTTGTAGCTGGCAAGTACTGGTCCTGTATGCTCTGTACTTTTCTAAGCTTTCCATCAACTAGCCCATAGACTTCCTTGATTGCTTCATCTCTAACGGTACATATTATTCTTTCAACCACTTCACTTAATTTCCTTAGTACCTCAGTTTGTCTCATCCAGGTTCTATAATCTTTTTCACGCTTCACACTCTGTTGATCAAATGCAGAAATTGCTCCTTCTAAACTTCCTTGCCCTGTATTGTCATCAGTGTGTGTGTGTAATTAAATATTTGCAGTGAATTCTAAGGGAGATTTACACTAGTGGAGTCCTATCACTTGAACATTCTCTACTATCATACAGCTTTTTAAATTTATGAATGCTGTCTGCATAAACTGTATCCTCTGTCATTCTGTTCCATTCATCTACCAGTCTTATACTGATAGAAGAACTTTACATCTCTTTTAACAGGTTTCTTGCTTTATGTTTTATTCTGTGGTTGCTCCATCCCTAAATATCTTTAAAAGCTGTTTGCTGTCCATGTCATTGATCTTGTTTAAAAACTTAAAGGTTGTGATAAGTCACCCCCTCACTCTTCTTTCTTCCAAGATGGGCAAATTAAAAGCTTTTACTCTTTCCATGTAATTTAGCTTTCTTAATTCTGGTACCATTTTTGTTGCCCTCTTCAGGGACTTCTTTATTGGCCCTATGTGCTTCCTTAGGTGTGATGACCAAACCAAAGAAGCATTTCTAGTTTTGGCCTTACTTAGGATATGAACAGCTAGCTGAATATTTCCTTGTGCATGTCCTTGAAAACTATTCTGATACTTACCAGAAGACAGTTTGTCTTATTATTCTTGTAATATGGGACTCTAGCACACACATAATTCTAAAGCTTTATCCTTCTAGATAATAATCATATTAAGACCTTCTTTCATTACACTACATTTTGGTGGTGTTGAATTTCATCTTCCATGTATCAGACCAATTTTAGGGTCTGTTTAGTTCCACATATAAGCTGATGCAGTCCTCATTTTTTTACTTCCCTTGTGACTTTTGCGTCATCTGCAAACATTTTTAGGTAGGAGTCCATACCTTCAGGCAAGTCATTCACATAGATTAGAAGAGAGTAACGGTACCAACACAGAATCCCACAGCTTTCTCCTAATGATCTCCACCCATTTGGAGATGGCTTCTCTGACAAGTGTCCTTTTTTAAACTCCTCAAAGATAATCTGTTCATCAGATTAGTCTGCCCCTTATTCCTGCCTGGTATTCTTGCTTCTTAATCAGCCTTCCATGTGGTACTGGTGTCTGGCAGTCTAGATATAAACAATCTACCCAGCTTTCATCTTTGTCTTAGACAGAGCTCACTCTTTTCCCCTTTCCTCTGTATTTGGTTATGTTCTTCATCCAGCTCAAAAATAATCAAAGATTTGCATCTGTCAAGTTCCTTGTTAAATAATCTTTCAAATTTAGGTGCCACACACCTTGCAGCTAGTCCAACAGTTGTTTTTCATCAACCTCTGTCTCAGGCTTTCTCTAAATCTTCCTCTTTGCTAATAAACACTCTGTGCTCTACACTTTTAAGAAAGTCTTATCTACTGGACCATAAATTTTGCTAATTTTTCTCTCTCTAACAGTACATGTTATTCTGTCTACAGCTTCACTCAGTGCCCAGGGTGTCTCATTTTCAGTATCTCCAGGTTCCTGTCCTGCTGCATCAATCAATATGCTCCAAGTCTGTTGCTCGGCCAAAAACTGCATTTTTTTCTCCACTATTTTCAAGATTTATCTGTACTTAGCATTATGGGCATTTCCTCTTGTTCGGCAGCCTCTAGGACCTCTAAAATAGGCCCTTCTGACTTCTGCTCTTTAATTATTCATGTTCATTATTCTGGTTACATGTTTTATCAACCCCCTTAGCTGATGCTAATTTGTGCTTTTGATCATTTATCTTAATTTTTAATCCCCTGAGTTCCTCTTTCACTTCATGACAACTTCACAATCTTTGAAGTTTTTAGTTTTTGTAACTTCCATCTTCAGCTTCATTAACCTCTGATCCTGTTTTTTTACTATTTCAACCAACAACTCCAAACCTGTGTTCTTTGGTTCTACATTTTTTATCCCTTCCTCTTGCATATTTTTCTGGATTTTGTAATTGACCATATGAAGTTACCTATTTGTACTGTGTAGGGAGGGAGTTTTACAGTCATGGGGCCCCTTTTCTTGAGCATTCTCTTACTATCATATCGCTATTAACTTTACGAATGCTGTCTGCAGTAGTGACATCTCCAGTCATTCTGTTCCATCCATGTGCCATTCTTTTACTATAGAATTACCTCTTTACATCTTTTTTAACAAGTTTCTTCCTTAATTTCGTGTTATATCCTCTGGTTCTTCTATCCCTTCCTTTCTTAAAGAACTGTTCCCTTCTACAATATCATGCTGTTTTAAAGATCTGAGCAATTGTGATTGGGTTACCCCTCTCTTGTATCTTCCAAGTTGGGCAAATTTAAAGCATTTTGTACATGGAGGTGGTGTTTATATTGGTTTTATTTAACAATTCACTTAAGTCTGTAAATTAAAAATGTAGTATTTTCTACTTTAACATACTGAGTGTAGTTTTGAGGTTATGTGTGAGTGATTTTCAGAGGTTGTATATATCTGATCCAAACCATGAGAATTGGGATGAAGTTAATGATGATAAAAGATACTTTCCGTCATATGATATGGCCAAAGGAGAACAACTGGATTTAATTTCATAATGTATCTGTAATTGGTGATATTTTCAGGCTACAGAAGGAGACACAGAATGGAATGTATCATGCTGTGATTCACGTGGGCGACTTTGCATATGATATGGATTCTGTAAGTATTTTTGATGCTGTTATATTAGTTTAATATACAGTACTAATAGAACATCCCTGGGGATATTTTTTTCCTCGTTAATGCTCCAGTCATGAATAGTACTATCCACATGCCTCTTGCATGTCATAAAAAGCAATTGAGGGCACGAATAGGGTGCTGGAAATTCTGGCCTCTTATGTTATTACTTTGCAAACAAAGGAAAAGAGGAATGAACCAAATGAGGATTTCTCCCCTAAGACTTAGTTATCTGTTCCTTATTCTACTTTGCTGAGAGAGGAAATTGTAAACAGGTATAAGATAAACAGATTAAAAAGAAAAAATTGCATGGCAGTAAAGTATCAACAATACACAATATAGGACAAATGGTCATAACCAAACTCTGTTTACTTAGAATACATTGCAATACTTAGTGTGAGAGATGGAAATGGGCAGCTAATTAACATATTATTTAATATCATTTGATACTGCTTCAGGTATTTTCATTATCTTGTAACATATAATGTTATCTGAACATTGTATCCATATAATATTTAATGTATGATCTAATACTTAGTGTGGGAGATGGAAATGGGCATCTAATTAACATATTATTTAATAGTTTAATACTGCTTCAGGTATTTTCATTATATTGTAACATATAATGTTATCTGAATATTGTATTCATATAATATTTAATGTATGATCTAATGTGGCTTTTATTACTAGGACAATGCTCGTGTTGGTGATGAGTTCATGCGACAGATTCAACCGATCGCTGCGTATGTGCCATACATGACTTGCCCGGGTAACCATGAATATGCATAGTAAGTTCAGTTTTAAAGTCTAGAAGGCACTTTTTATATTACCTTCCTAAATTTGATCTTATGAATTTTATGAAACCAGAAATCATTCATTCTGGATTGTTCAATTAAAACTTCAAGATCCTTTTACCAGAAATTTATATAAAAGCTAGTTTATCTGTATGACCTGCTTCATCGCTTCTACCTTCTTTTTAGTGTCTGCTAATTAGGCAGCCTTCATTCTTTCATACATTCAGTTTGGAAAAGTGTGTGTAAGGAGAAAGATGAGAGTAAATGTGAATAAGAGCAAGGTTATTAGTTTTAGCAGGGTTGAGGGACAAGTTAGTTGGGATGTGAGTTTAAATGGAGAAAAATTGGAGGAAGTGAAGTGTTTTAGGTATCTGAGTGGACTTAGCATTGAATGTAACCATGGAAGTGGAAGTGAGTTGTAGCTACAGTTAGGGGAGGGGGCGAAGGTTTTGGTAGCAATGAAGAATGTGTGGAAAGAGAGAATGTTATTTTGGAGAGCAAAGATGGATATGTTTGAGGGAATAGTAGTTCCAACAATATTATATGGTTGTGATGCATGGGCTATAGATAGGGTTATATGGAGGAGGCTAAATGTGTTGGAAATGAAATGCTTGAGGACAGTATGTGGTGTGAGGTGGTTTGATCAAGTAAGTAATGAAAGGGAAAGAGAGATGTGTGGTAATAAATAGAGTGTGGTTGAGAGAGCAGAAGAGGATGTGTTGAAATGGTTTTGACATATAAAGAGAATGAGTGAGGAAAGGTTGACATAGAGGATATATATATATGTCAGAGGTGGAGGAAACGAGGAGAAGCGAGAGACCAAAATGAAGGTTGAAGGATGGAGTGAAAAAGATTTTGAGCGATTGTGGCCTGGAGGGTGAGAGGTGCGCAAGGAATAAAGTGAATTGGAACGATGTAGTATACTGGGGTCAACGTGCTGTCGATGGACTAAACCATGGCATGTGGGGCCTGGATGTGAATAGAGAGTTGTGGTTTTGATACAATACATACGACAGCTAGAAACTGAGTGTGAATGAATGTGGCCTTTTTTGTTTTTTTTCTTGGCACTACCTCACTGAAGCAGGGGGTGGTAATGCTGTTTCATGTAGGGCAGGGTGGCGCCTTGAATGGATGAAGGCAGGCAAGTACGAATATGTACATGTGTATACATGTGTATGTCTGTGTATGTATATGTGTATATGTTGATATGTATATTTATGTATGAGTGGATGGGTCTTTCTTTGTCTGTTTCCTGGTGCTCTCTCATTGACATGGGAAACAGCAATCAAGTGTAGTAATGGGGGAGGAGTAATAACTGGGAATGATCAAATGAATATTTTGAAGGTTTGTTGAGTGTCTTTGATTATGGAGCGGCAGAGTTAGTGTTTTGGTCTGGGTTGTGTGCAAAGTGAGAGGGTCAGGGAGAGTGGTTTGGTTAAGAGAGAAGAGGTAGTAAAAGCTTTGAGGAAGATGAAATCCAGCCAGGCGGTGGGTTGGGATGGTATTGCAGTAGAATTTATTAAGGAAAGGGGTGACTGTGTTGTTGATTGGTTGGTAAGGACATTTTTTGTATGTATGGATCATGGTTAAGTGCCTGAGGATTGATGGAATGCATGCATAGTACCATTGTACAAAGGCAAAGGGGATAAAGTTGAGTGTTCAAACTACAAAGGCACAAATTTCTCGAGTATTCCTGGGAAATTGTATGGTAGGGTATTGATTGAAAGGGTGAAAGCATGTATAGAGCATCAGATTGGGGAGGAGCAGTGTGGTTTCAGAAGTGGAAGAGGGTGTGGATCAGGTGTTTGCTTTGAAGAATGTGTGTGGGAAATACTTAGAAAAATAGATGGATTTGTATGTAGCATTTATGGATCTAGAGAAGGCATATGATAGGGTTGATAGGGATGCTTTGTTGAAGGTCTTAAGAGTATATGGTATGGGAGGTAAGTTGCTAGAAGCAGTGAAAAGGTTTTACCACGGATGTAAGGCATTTGTGTGAGTAGGAAGAGCGGAGAGTGATTGGTTCCCACTGAAGTTCGGTCTGCAACAACGGTGTGTGATGTCTCTGTGATTGTTTAATTTGTTTATGTATGGGTTGGTTAGTGAGGTAAATGCAAGAATG
>JAUUDZ010126525.1:4490-19132 GCA_032361705.1 Panulirus versicolor
ATTAAACAGCTAACCCCCCCCCCCCCCCCCCCGAGTGTTACACTCCACCGCACCAGGCATACACACCCATCAGAAACCACACTCCCCAGATAACCACAAGTCACACTCTCCCATCTGCTCTATGTACATCAGCCATTCCTACAACAGTATGATCACCGTTCCATCATATCCCAAGACCACGATGCAGCTACGAAAGGGAAGACATCTAATACCTACATCTACACTTGAAATTCAGTTACCCCTCCACTCTCCGCGCATAGATGCACACACAATAGCCCTGCGCTTTATATGATCTGTGGTCCGACAAGTGAATGTGACCGCCTCCCTGACCGCTGCTGTATCCCCAAAATGACAGAAGGGATTTGTGAAGAAAAACACACTCTTACGAAGATTGTTTATTCGTAGATCTTTCAAAGGTTCATCTGTAGTTTTTTTTTTTGTTTTTTTTTTGGACAATGACAAATATAGGTGTATATATATTTTTATTCATTATCTTCAGGCACATGTAGAGTGCGTTTCTTTGCGTGCCTGTGTTTATGCTTGCGTGCTTGTTTTCTGTGTGTGTCTGTGTTTGTGTTACTCTTATGATTGGTTTGTAGAAATGACTTCGATTCTCGAAAGAAAAAATGCGAAAATTTTATTTGATTGTTTTGTATATTTCTTTTTTGTCAGTCGTTATGCCATTCTTTTTTTTGTGTGTTTATGTACATGGTTAAGTACATCTGTGTAATGCGCTTGTATCTACTGGAAACTATTTTTTTCAGATGAAAGACGAAGACTTTTTTAATGTGTGTGCGTGGATGTACACATAGTTTTGTCTTTGTTCTTGCCACTTTATTTGTAGCATAATGATGTGGGTGTGTATGTCACTCTTTGACTGCCTGCCTTTACAGTGCCTTTGATATAAGTTTGTCGGTTCCTTAATCGTACAGTGTGGTGTACCTCAGATATTGTTCATGTCCTGATCGTCTTCCTTCAGCCTCGCTGCTCGTAGCATCCCATCAAGTAAGCTAGTTGGCCTTATATATTTCAACCAACACTGGATAAGGAGTGTGTTCGAGTTGACTTTGTGTAATTCATTGCGAGGATCTCTCCCATAAACGTGATCCCGCTCACGACAAGGCTCAGGAGGAGGAGCATGAGTGGTCCCTGCATGTGTGTGAGAGTGAGGGCCGTGATGCCGCCGCCAGACTCTGTCCTCTGCTCCGCAATCTGCTGCTGCTGTTCCTCCTGATCCAGCTGAGCCAGGTACTCCCGCTGCTTCCGTTGGCTCTTCCGCCGGGTCTCTCCCAGGGTGTCATCGACCCATTTCTTAAGCAGGCCTGACTGGGTTGGAAAGTTGATTGTACTAGTCATGGTTATTACTCTTTAAGTATGTGCCTAACTGTAATAATATACAATAATGGTGGTCGACATCAGCTACTGGAATAGGCCAAGCTATCTAATGGAAATGAAATATAACTGATAAACGAAAAACTGATGAACATTTTATAGATCATACTCACTTCTACAATTGCCATGAGGTTTCGATCCAGTTGTGTCTTGAATGGAGCATCGAAAGGGATGGGAAACCCTGCTGGTATGGGAAAGATCGGCTCTCTCCCCAGGTACAGCTGCGAGCTGCCATCCGCTCTTGTGAAGTGCTTGGCAATGGTATAAGCCATGTTCCTCAGGTCCGTCATTTGTGCTGTGCTGTGATTAATGGTCAGTACACCTTAAAACATGAATATAACATTAGAATTCTATCCTGAGTATATTTCTGGGAATCATTGGATTTGAATACAATGTAATTCCTTTTAATCATTTGTTTTCCCTGAGCATTTTTGTTCCGAGATTCGTCACAAGAATTTGTTTTGCCCTGATCTAAAATCATCACTGTCTTATGTGCCGAGGCAGATGATATTGTGATAGTCACTGTCACCTCGCCTGATGGATTCGAGTGCAGTAGGTCGTTGATGTGGACAGAGGGCGTAGGATGAGGAAAAGGGAAAAAGGAGGAAGAGAAAAATCCACAGTTTCGCTATACGAGGACTGGGCTCCACAAAGAAACTGTGGGAAACAGCCAAGAGTCATGTGCAAAGGATCCAAAATTCATCAGTTTTCTGTCATATAAAACGTCTTTAAAATGGTTAACAACATGTAGGATACCAGTCTTGATCTGTATCGTGACTGACGTTCCTGACTTTGTTCCTTGCATGCACACATACAAAAACAGTTGCTGAAGATCATGGTATTGATTAAAACACTCATATTTACGTAAGAAATTTGTACCGTTTAATGGAAGAGAATAGATAGTTTTCCCTTATATGACAACACAAAGTAAAACAAATTCCACGAGTCAGAAACTATAGCAAACTTTTCGACTTTTGCTTTTGAATATCTAATATAATCTTTCTCTTGGTTCAGTGGATGGTGATTCTTAACTAGACTCACTTTTGTTTTGTGGCCATCAGCAGTCCTTCCTGTGGGGTGGGGCCAGGGATTAGGATTTCCGCCAGTTTTCTGAAAGCCTTTGACTCCGAAACTGCCAAGAATTTTTTCCATTCTCTTCCCAGCGCTGGCGCAGTTACCCTTATCAAGAACACACAATGAATACAAGTTAGAACATTTATCAGTGACAGGTATGATGTCACTCGAACATAGAACACATAATGTTGAGGTCTTTTTCTCACTACTGTCATACAAAAGAAAATAACGTGATGTCTTGACAGTTGTTTTCTTGGAGTTTCCAAAGTATATTTATGAGAAACGAGTCTTGGTTGAGATTTTTGTGTAAGCGTTTTTGTGTTTCTGTATGCTTGTGTGTATGATTACGTGTGGTTGGAAAGTAATTCACACTTTGTTAGGTAACAGCAATGATGATATTAATGATGATATTTGTAACGATGATGATAAAATGAAAATAATAATAATAATGGTACTTTATATATTAATGAATCTAGTGCTGAACTTTATTACTTCATTTCGTAATATTTTATTCACTTCATATATTCATGACACCCTCGACGAAGCATCCCTGTCAACCGTATCATATATATTTGTCTCCCCAGATCCATGAATGCCACACGTACAGTTCACTCTCTGAATATTTCTCACGCATTTCAAAACTAAGAATCTGTTTTTCTTGACGTTGCGAATGGTGATAACACTTAGACAAAACCTCAATTTTTGGTGGTGTAATGATCACAGGTACGATCATACACACTTTTGCAGGTGTAGTTACCTGTCAACAGTATTAACGAGCTGCTCTACAGTCTCTGGTCGGGGTGGGAACTTGGGCAGGGTGAGGGCAGCGGTGAGGTTGCCACGATAAGCCACGCCGATGACGAACGCAAACAGTAGCCACACCGTCAGCAACAGACGACTGGAACTTATGTCAGGGAGCCGCAGTGGCAAGTTCTGGCCCACAAGCATCCCCGTCACCTCCAGCGTCACCGACGCCATTGACATCCTGGCCTCACCATCTCTCAGGTTTCTTCTAACGCTCACCTGCACCATACCACTGAAGACGCGTTAGTTTACGTTGTTAGTTATGGAGTGATACGTGCTTTAATTGTCTGTCCTCTCGCGCGTTAGTGGTGGTGGTGAGGAAGTCATTGTAAGGGTCTTATAGGGGAGCAGGTACGCTGTCTGTTGGTGGGGTGGGGGTGCCTGGAGGGTGAGTCAGATGTTTGCTGCTGGTGGCAGATTCGAGTGAGAAACTGTAGAAGTTGGTGACTGAGTTTGGGAAAGCGTGTGAATGGAGAAAGTTGAGAGTAGATATGGATAAGTCAATGTTAATAGCTTTAAAATTAGAAAGATATTGGTTACTTTAAGTGTGAGTTTGAATTGAGAACACCTAAAGGAGGTGGGGTGTTTCATATACCTAGAATTAGACTTTTTTTTGCAATTGCAATTTGCAGGGAGGTAGTTTTACACTTGTGGTGTATATTTCTGTTAACATTTTTATGTAAGAAAAATTTTGTCTTATAATTAGTGAAAAGTGTAGAAAAAACTGATAACTTACCAAGTACAATAAGGCAGGCATGATTATTAATACGACTAGAATAGCAGCCCACACTTGGTCGGTGAGCGGATAGTAGAGGCTCTGCCAGCGAGGCTTGAGGCCAGGCTTGGCCAGACTAAATGCCATGAGTGTAAACTCATACGTGTGAGTGAAGTCGTATTGCTCCCACCGCCCTGGTAGAGTCATGTGGTTCAGTGGTATGATGAATGATGTCCGGTCGCTCAATCTTGCCTGTGCCTGAGGAGAGAAATCGTACCTTGATATTGATATGACCGAACCTGATGTTACCGGAAAGACGGTCTCTTATCAGAGACACTAGTGAGCATGAGACGGTCTCTTGTCAAAAACGCTCGTGAGAATGATCCCTCCCCAATGTCCATTGTAGTGGACGGAGAGTTTTCAATTTCTTCGACAGCTACGTGAGTTATTCCGTCGTGGACTTTGGAATCTGCGTCTTACTCAACCACTCCTCTTAGAGGAGCGGGAAATCGTTGAATCATTGCCACGACCGTAAATCAACCCTTATTATAGATAATACAATCAGGTGATAGAATATGAAATCCCCTCAGTCACAAGATGTAGAACGAGATAACGAAAATGGTAGTTTCATGTTAGGGTACTAATATAGTGTGATTCAGTTATAACACTGAAAACCCTACAGTCCTTTCCTGTCTGTTATGAGTGATTCAGTTCATTGGAAGTACTCAACTATGACTGGTGAAGCGTCAACAGTACTTTCCTAATGTCATAAAAGCTTTTACCTTGTGCGTTAGTTACCTCATACCACGTGGTTATAGGGACGACGTAAATGATGAAATTGAGAGCTTCAGCGATGGCTTGGAGGGTGAGGTAGTCACTGCCTGAGTACCTCCTCACGACGGTTCCGTCAGGCGCCTCCTCATCCTCCTCATCCCAATAGGGCGGCCATGGTAGGACAGTTACGTTCACCTGGGCCCCGTAGAAGCTTAAGGGGGAGAAAACAGGATTGTGTTAAAAGCAAATTGACTGCAAGTTAACTGAGTTATACCTCAAATTGTTCATTTTTGTTGACTGCCACAGCACCTAAATGGTAACAGTGCGGACATGCATTTATGATTTAGTGTAACTTACTGATCGTAATCTCACATTGTTGTTGTTTGACTCTCATGGAACATTAAGTGTTGCTAACTTAATCTATAATTCCTGTATCATTAGCATCATGATGTGTGAGTGTGTGAAAACCATGGTTGATGAGAACCTAGTAAGTCTGAAAGAATTACTGGAGTTCGAAAGACGCTGCAGTGTACAAGTTTGACTTTTTTTTTGGGGGGGACACTTGACCTCTGTTTCATTTTGAGTCTGGATCTCTACCGTTAGATACGCAGGATGATACAAATCCACATCAAAGGGAGAGACGGAATACTCAGATATGCCATTCTGTTTTGGTCATAATGTCATCTAGTCATACTGAACGTCAGAGTATGATATAATTGGTAACGACAGAAAACGCCTCCGACAAACATACTTCAAGAATTTATCGGGGAAGAGGGACAGGCCAGCGAGGAGCACGATGCCTTGTTTCGGTGACCAGATGGCCATCCGCAGCACCTGGGCTCCGCCTGGGCCGTAGGGCAGATAAGTGTACAGTCTGTACCTTTGGAGAAATAGAAGAGATTCACTTTCAATATATGAAATATTTGAACTTTTTTTCGGCGGTAATTTTTTTTTTTCTTTTCAAAAGGTAACTTTGTTTTGATCTATCAGGCAGAGATTATTCACTGTTGCTTAATCATACTTGTAATTTTTATTGGTAGAGGTAGCAGAAGGCTTGATATATGTTGGCTTTCTTTATACTAACGTGTCTGTGCCAAGAAAACGTGATCTGTATTCGCCACGAATAGCTTTGAAATATTTCATTATTCTCTTTTTCCTATCTGTTATGTTCCCTTCCTTTTCCAAGGTTAGTGTCTTTTCTTTCTGCCTCACCTCCATATGGATTGCTGGGATTCAGTCCACCAACACGCATCCCTTCCCCACTAACACGCACCCCTTCCATGTCACACATAGCACTTGACCTCACGTACGTAACTCACATGACTCTTTATCCTCAACTATATTTTCCTCCGGTGAATCTCAACCTCCAGCTTAGTCTTTTGGCAAACAATCTCGTCGTAAGGGACATTTGGTTACGAAATCATGGTTTGACCGTAATGCTGCTCTGGGTGTTGAAGCTATGGTTGTTAAGGGACGTGTTCAAATACTTCATAATCTTAAGAGCTTCCTCGCCGACTGTGCTGCTGTAATCGTTATTGGCCAGTATTTGTCGCAGTCTTTGAGTGTCCAAGTCCAGGCTTGAATCGTTTCTTAAAGGATTTTTATTTGAAGGACTTTATAACACTCACTTTTTAGTGCTCAGGGCATTCACTGGCCGTACATCATGTAGGCTTACTCTAAACTGACATGGGAAAGGAGTGTCGTGTTCATCACTGATGTGAACATCAGCGAAAGGGGAATCACATTGAGCACCTTACCTGAAAACTGTTGGGGGGGTCACGTCGCTAGGCACCTCTGATAACTGACAGGACGGTGGTCATTTTCTACTATCTAGAATACACATAGCTCATAATACCGTTATCATTACTCCTGCTTTAAGTTGAATAGGACTCCACACTATTTCCCCCCAGCACACAGCTTGTATTCCTAATGGAGGAAGTGACTCCCCATGTTAGATGGGGAGGAAGATTTGTGCTTGAATATAGCATCCATACATTAGCGTAAACCGTAGCGTATTTGCTGATTAATCTGAGAGATATGATACCCAATGGCGCACCTGAGATGGGTTAACATATGCTTAGGAAACATATATAGATACCATGCAAATCATCTGAGGCTGAATGGTGTGACTTCTTATTACGGGGAAGTATGATCACTTTGGGTATTATATAAAGGTAGCATTTTGTCATTAAGGATTAGAAAAATAGCATTTACTGTATATTATCTAAAGTTACGAGGTGTATTATCGAGGCACAGTATGAGACAGTCGCTGTTTAACCACCTAAGGTTAGATGGTTTCCCTTACAAAATGAACAAAGAATGGTTCTATGTACATAATGTCGAATGTTGAGACGCAAGCTCTCCAACATCACCTGAGCCTGGATGATGTATCTTCCTTGTTCAGGAAGATGGTGTTCATCATGGAGAAGGTCCAGTAGGCTGGTAGGAGGGCGTAGAGCTGTGGAAGGGTGAGACTGGTGACCACCAGCAGCCTGGTGGCCCACACCAGGAGGCGGCCCTTGAGGGAGAACTCGGCGAAGGAGGAAAGGAAGGCCGGGTCGTGGCTCACTACCACCACCCTCACGCACCACGACCTCAGCCGAACCTGAACACAATTTAACAGTTAATTTCAAATCACAGGCTACATAATTATCACATGGATGACTTCCCTACTTTACATTCAGTGTAAGAGGGTCTTCTGCGTCTCATTCGTGATACACCCCCCCTATCTCAACAGGGAGATGAGCTACCTGTAACAACAGTAGTTCCTACAAAATGCGGCCGATCTTCCTCAGTAGTGAACTCGAAATGACCTCGAAAGGAACGTGTTAGTGATCCACCCATCTCAAGAATATAAATAATCAACTTTCTTTCGCCGTAACATGAGTATGCTACTGGCTTTTGTCGTAGTATATGTGACCCACCCGCCTGCGACTTGAGAGCGAATTATGCTTCATAAGCAATGTCCGTGTGACCTATACTGATGTAGCACTAGTGCAACCGTAAGATACCTGCGTTACTAGTGACGTCAGGACAACTCACACACCTTAGCAGCGTTATGGGAATAGCCTACCAGCACCAGTCGTCTTATTAGCATAACTGCCGACATCTGCAATAATGTGGGAATGATCTGCCCGCCTCAGCAGTGACCATAAGAGTGACCTCTTCCACAGTGCCTCTTCAGCTATGATTTCGAGCGTGACTTACCCGTCTAGCCTGGCTGACCAGGTGGGAGAACATCGACTGCGTCACGTTTGCGTCCTGACCGTCCGCTGCCGTCACCTCCATCACCGTCACACCCCGGGGGGATGACCTCTCGCTGCTCACAGCCTGAGAGATGAAATTGTAGTTACTAAGTAATCTTTATTTAGAACTTGACATCAGCAGTTTTACCTTTATTGACAGGTAATGATATCAATAACAGTTACACCAATAAACACTCAGGTGCTGAGTGCTGAAGCATCGTCGTAATGACCACAGTGTATATGTTGATGGGATTCAAATTAAAAATCACTTATTCTCTGAGGAAAAAAAGAAAATGACTATTACTAAACTATACGTGTGGTGAATCCCCGGTACTGTGAAAAGGTTTTGCACCAGTTATTCGCTAAAACAATCATTCAGAATTACGTTCCCATGTTTGTTAAAGAATCTAATATCAAGAATAGTTTTCCTCCCACTACACACATTCATTTTTGAATACTGAGTTCTCGGATTTAGCACAAGCCACCCTGAGAAAAGAAACATTTGTGCGCCACCTCCTCACAGCCATCATCTTCGGTCTTGAAATATTTCTCGCTGGTGTGTCGAGACATAATTCCAAGATGTTTAGCGCATGCAAGAGGATACGGCAACGACACCAGAAGAAAAAAAAATGTATATAAATCTATGAATGGTCAAGAAAAGACGACAATGCTGCACTTAGACGCTGCGGAACACTGTGGAAGCTACATGATACGGGACACAGGTGCTAAAACAAGAGACTACTACACCATTCAAATGAAGAAAATAAGAAAACATACGTAATCTAAACAATGCAGCAGAACATACTGCATGTGCATGCTACTTATCAACATAGACCATATGAATGCAACTGTAGATGTTCTGTAGCTCCGAGATGTATACAACATTGTGGACACTTCATGACAGCACACATCACCTGAAGGAGTGGGACTGTTGAGGTGGCGCCATCCGTGAGGAGGATGAGGGAGCAGGAGGGCTGAGACGTGACCTCCAGCACGGCGCCCACCGCCTTACCCGCGTCGTCATCACTCACACCTGTGCATTTGAGATCCCATCCGCGTCAGTGCAATGAGTAGACATTTGCAGTCTTGCTGCACGTATGTGGGCAAGCATTATGCTCTCATCATACACTAAGAACACTCTTGTCTGCAGTTATGAATAAATAAAACTATAACCAAATTTGTAATTATTGGTGTATCTAGCGAAAAGACATCGAAACATCGAGCTTCTAAAGGAGGATCTGCAGTTAGAGATTTAAACATACGAAAAAAAAAATGGGAAGAGAATGCAGGTGCTGAAAATAGATTTGTGAAGGAAGATTCTTAGAAAACATTCCGAACAAGAGTGCTGCTTCTTGGTGTCGCAAGTTGATAACAGTTTTCACTTGCAGGCGTTCGGACAAGCCTGTAAATCTGTTCATTTCTATAGATTTGAACAGTTTTATAGTTTTCTTGATGATCATAAAAGTGAGTGGGTGTGTATGTTGTCTTAAAATGTGAATGCGTATTCTTATGCTGGTCATCGTGAAAGAAGGAACAACATGACACTTAACGTGGGTGGTGGAGCGATATAGACAGCAGTATGGAGGTACGTGCTTGATGCTGGGAATGATATTGCCACAGTGGAAACCAGGCACGTAATTGAATGTAGAAGTAACCTGAACATAGTGGTGTGTGTGTGTGTGTGTGCACATAACCCTCACCTGTCAGGATTGCCGGTCATATTTACTGTATCATTACAACCTAGCTAATGTGGTGAACGAACACTTATATCAGGGTATATAACCAGTGTTGTGAGGGGGCTACATATAGGGGGATGTGGGAGCAGCGTGAACACAGTAGTGAACTTGGCCACATTCGTTAGTCGGCACGTAGGTGACAGTAGGAGCAGCCTGGCCGACACTGATAAGCTGAAACTTACGTGATTGGTGGAGTAGCGAGGCATAAGCATCTGCCATCAGGACCGTCACCACTATCAGTAAAGCCTTCATTGTCTCTACTTGTTCTTCGATGCACAAAATCTTGTGTCGTCTTTGATATACTGGCTCTATGATAAGCTACGTCTCAAGGGATTAGGATGTCTGTGCAGTCAACATCTTAACTGGAAAGGAAAAGTATTAAGAACTAGGAGAGTTGCCACTATTGTCTCCCTGATCATAACATAATCAGTCTTAGAATATCGAAAGATGATATGTCACTTCTCCATCGTCTTACTTAACGGGAATATTTTGTCAAAATAAAACCAAGTGACTGCAGTAATGGCTGTGATCATTACTATTAGGACATATCGGTTTTCTTGGGCATGATGATAGAGACGATTATCATTATGCAATAGAAAATAGGGATCTGGGCATTTGCAAAACACGGAAGACCAGACGAATATGATTTATCTCTCTGAACAACTGGCAGAAGACGGGGAAATAGGTAGTAAACCACACCACATAGGCTCATTCATGGACTGGACAACCACCTCCACCCACTTATACAGAGGCTGACACGGATGAACAAAATCATCCCCAGCCACACAAAAAATTACAGACATTCTAACATTGGGTGTTACGTGTGGATTTTCCCTCCACACCCAGTGGTCACGTGAGGGTTTTTTTTTTATGTCCAACCACAATCCTTCTGTCTTGCCTTTTTTATCTTGTTTTTCTTTTTTCACTGACCCTCATCCCATGCACCATATATTCATGCACTTTGCCGAAATTCTTTCTCCATAAACATTATATTCAAAATTTGTATTCTTAGCTCTAGAGTTTATACAGATACACAAGCTCTTATTACAACCACCTTTCAGTTATGTAGACATCTTTTATTGAAACTGAACATATAAGTACCTTAGAAAACGCTTCAGCTATATATGTTTGCACGTATTCCTTGTTATCAGCGTAACGAAGAGAAAACAGAAATGTTAGTCTTTTCTATCCTACAGTTGTCTGCTGCCAGTAAATGGAATAACAGAAGTCACTTGATAGCATCAGCAGAACGCGAAAAGCCTCTTCCTTTTAATCCGGAATAATATGACGATACAAGAGCTTCCGACCCAAACTATTTATCTCGAAAAAGATTCACGATTTTTACACCCGCAATGAATGGTTTCCCACCCAAAATTGTTATTTCGAATAATATTGAAGATTTTTTTGTTTCACAAACAGGGAGCAAAAACATGAATATCATCATATTAACCTCAATATTTTTTTTTATGAAAATACTTATGTTTCTAACATCCATAGTTTTGGATACAGGTCAAGGAATTACACTCGTACTGCGGTAAAATTTACTAAAGCAACCCATCCGGTAGGTTTACATGGAGAGGCAGTAAGTTTCTGTCAATTAGAATAGTTTCCCACGAAGCATTTGTGAGTATGTCACCACGAGATGTGATCACACGAGAGATCAACACAACCAGTTCTTGTTTTGCTATGTTATGTGAAAACGTAATCATTATTACCTTACAAAGGTTGAGGGGCCGTGGAAGGCAACACAGAGAGCAGACGGAAACACTGGAGACAGTCTCAGGTACATTGGCGTAAGGGAAGTGATTCTTTACCTACTATTGTGTCTTTATGTACATGGCCAGCAGAAACACAAACGTGCAACCGCAAACAACGAAGAGAACTGATTGGCCCACGTCATCAAGAATCTTGAGAAGATTTTACTTCCCTTGCGTCAAGGGATGTGAAGTGATTGGTAAATGGGTGTTGACGTTGCCAGGTGCAGCGGGGGTTGGTTAACAGGTGGGTGCCCTGCGCAAGCAATCTGTGGCATTGACATTTGAGGTGTACTGGAATACAGTATACGGACACACAAACGTTTGCCTTACTGGGATCGGCTTAATTCGAAATAATCTGCACCTATGTATGCAAAGAATAATATATATATATATATATATATATATATATATATATTCATCAAAACTGATGAATGTATTTTCAGGCAATTAACGTTCGTAGCCTTGTTCACAAAATCTATTTTTCATATACAGTGGAGAGATTTTTCCTCGAACATGTCTAAGATGTTTAGCTAACCATTTGTTTGATTAACAGAGGAGATGATTCGTCTAAGGGTACGCCCATCTTTATGAGTTTCTGGAAGACCATAAATGTAGGGAAGATTGGGACTGACCATTCTTGCTGACCTCATGTGTCCTGATGCTTCTTTAACGGCTGGTTACGTCTAGAGTTGAAAGTCTTTACCTTATTACTAAGGGTGTCAGTTATTAATCTTTCATATGTTTCACTATATTTAATAGGTCCGGTGGTTTACATCTATAGTCCGCTGTATTCAAAATCATGAACTGACTAGTTCCATCAGATTTTGTAATATGAATACATTTAATTTTTCTTGAGACTTTCAATGGCTTTAATCTATTTGGCACGTCACTCAACTTCGAAAAAATCATCACTAGCCAAGGCACTTCAAATTGAACCAGATAAGAAATCAGATTTCTGGTGGGCGTTATCAGTGGATTAGGATTTGAATGAAAAAGATAGTCCACATTTCTGTGTTATTGTCATCTAATATTCCTGACCGTTTTGCGGTGCTGACGGGGCTGCTCCGCCCTCTTGCCTCATTTGGTGTCTCCCGTCTTTTGCCGTGTTCCATTTTTTTTTACCCCCATTTTCCTTGGTCTGTCATGTTTAACGAATATCCCACTAAAACCGTTTTCTTATTTCTTTTAAGAATTCTACATTCACGACGGTTCACTTCTTTGCTCTGTATCCAGTTTTTAAAGCATCGATGACCATTTTTTATATACTAATTATTCTTTTGGTTTTTGATGGGAGTGTGTATTACAATCCTCCTAACGTGCATTCTTTATATTGGTTGTATAATAGAGAAGGAGTAGAAATAACTATGATATATGTTTATACCAGTTATAGATAGGTAACATTTTTTTTCAAATAAGTATACATATTCATCAAGACCACATTTGGAGACTATAGACCCGATAACATTACAGAATATCTATGTTCATACGTTAATCAGAATCCCCTCATAAAGGTTGGATTGAAAATGATAGTTTCCATAACTTTTCCTTTTACTAATGTGAAGTTTATTAGATTATAATGTAATGGATGTTTCGTACCTGTCTTTTCATACGACATTTGCAAACTCTCAGTCGCTGGGCACTTTCTCCTTAATTAATGACTAATTTTTATTTCAGCTGACATTTTTACTTTTTGGGGGGACCTCATTTGTGGCTTTAAGCTAGGGGACAATTCGTCTTAGCTCGGAGATATGTTGGAATTTAGATTCTTATGATGTTTTATGGCTATGTGTGCCCATAGGTTTGATCATATCTTCCTCTCGTCCACCACATATGTCATGCAAATCTAGAAGCTACAAATAGAGCATAGAATTTGGTAAACATAGATTCATAAATACAGTTGAAGAATGTTCTTAAATACTGAAGCCATGTTGACAGTATCATACGCCTGTTCTCTAGTGAAATCTAGCAACGGGTCTACGCATTCTCAATATTCATTTGTTTAGCAATTTAAGCTTCTCATTATGTTTGCGTTTACAACATCTTATATTCTCCTTTGGTTTCTCTGTAGTCTTACCGATTTATCATACAACATAAGGTTTATTATATTCCACAGAATTTATCATAGCACTTAGAGTTTCTTATAGGAATCGGCGTTTTCATGGACTCAGCGTTTATCATAGTACGTAAAGCTTATTATAGTACTCAGGGTTTATTGTAAGACACAACTCTTATCATTGTACTTTGAGTTCATTGTAGTACTCAGGGTTTACTGTAAGACACAGCTCTTATCATAGCACTCTGGGTTTATTATAGTACTCAGGGTTTACTGTAAGACATACCTTATATCATGGTACTCTGGGTTTATTATAGTACTCAGGGTTTACTGTAAGACATACCTTTTATCATGGTACTCTGGGTTTATTATGTTACTTATGGTTGATCGTAAGACACAGCTCTTATCATAGTACTCTGGGTTTATTATAGTACTCATGGTTTATTGTAAGACACAGCTCTTATCATAGTACTCTGGGTTTAGTATAGTACTCAGGGTTTATTGTAAGACACGGCTCTTATCATAGTACTCTGGGTTTATTATAGTACTCATGGTTAATTGTAAGACACAGCTGTTATCATAGCACTCTGGCTTTATTATAGTACTCATGGTTAATTGTAAGACACAGCTCTTATCATAGTACTCTGAGTTCATTATAGTACTCAGGGTTTACTGTAAGACACAGCTTTTATCATAATGATCTGAGTTTATTATAGTACTCAGGGTTTATTATAAAACACAGCATTTATCATAGTATTCTGGGTTTATTATAGTACTTAGGGTTTATTATATAACACAGCATTTATCATAGTATTCTGGGTTTATTATAGTACTCAGGGTTTATTATAAAACACAGCATTTATCATAGTATTCTGGGTTTATTATAGTACTCAGGGTTTATTATAAAACACAGCTTTTATCATAGTATTCTGGGTTTATTATAGTACTCAGGGTTTATTATAAAACACAGCTTTTATCGTAGTATTCTGGGTTTATTATAGTGCTCAGGGTTTATTATAAAACACAGCTTATATCATAGTATTCTGGGTTTATTATAGTACTCAGGGTTTATTATAAAACACAGCATTTATC
>JAUUDZ010126636.1:0-19131 GCA_032361705.1 Panulirus versicolor
TTGGCAAAGGATGGGATGTAAGATCTGACCTGTATGCTCTCTCCTTCACGATAGACTGGCTGCTGGTCCGTACGGCAGGTTTCGTGCCCATCTCTCTCATGATACTTGGAGAAGGGGAAGGGAAAATGCAAAACAAGGGAAATACGATGAAGGAAGACACAAACATGGATACAGTCAAAATTTATGTTGGCAAGCAAAGACATTTACATGAAAAAGAAATCGGAAAGAGCTAGAAGACGAGCAAGCCCATATCCAAGTGCCTATTTGGAAGGCTACCCTTAACAAGGACTACATCAGCACCTTAATACAGAATTCGGTTAACCAACCAATGTACCTCGTTTCTAATTCTTTTTGGACAAAAATTATTTGGCTATGATGTGTGACTAAATTCATAAATGAAAATTACATCATGTTTCAAAGGATCATACTTTTAAGGAAATTTACTCTGACTTTTAAATACATGCAACCTTAGTGTATCAACTTAGATTTGTGATTAAAACTGATACTAATGCTCTTTACTAACTTTATTATATAAAGAATTTTTTTTTATACAAACACATAGTACTAAAGTGACTCTATAAGTCACTTGTGGTAGCCCTTCGAGTACGATAATATTAATCTCTCTCAAAACACGTTACACGTCAAGCTAAAATATTGGATGGTACTGCTGCTATTAAAAATTTAACTCTCCTTTTGCAGAAAATGACTTTCAACTTTCATCAATCTTTTTCAATAACTTTAATACCTGCATCTTTCCCATTTGCACTGTAAACAATGCTACCTTCCAGGTGTCTGGGTAGATGACATAACTGATGCAATGGTGATGATCCAGAATGAAGCCAATAATAACATGTTTGCAAAATAAATATCGAGCTTTTAATTTCTCTCATCCAAAAAAGATAATGAACCTACTCCAGGGTTTTATGTTTACATTGTAAAAACATTATAACCTGTAAAGTCTTTTGAAACAGCAGTAAACTGGACATTTCCTTCGAAGTAATAAAGAGATGTCTGACAGGTCAAAGAAAACCATTTTTTCACTAGCAAAAGCCAATGTAACTTCTTTGTGAGTTCTGAGGTATCTTTTACAAAAAGATAACTATGCTTTTTTGCCCTACGAAAATACAATTAACTGAAAGTGTTATGTAAATCAGAAAAGGATAATACAACTTTTAAGAAAAAATTCTAATAATTATGCACCAATTAATATTCTGGAGTTCAGTCTGGTATATTCTTGGTAATACACTTTAAAAACTGCTGGAAATATCTATATTATGGGCAATTTCTTCATATCATAATAATATCAAAAGTGTTTGTTTTATAGGCTGCTGACATGAGGTTAACTGAATTCTGTATGATTACATACCACAGTAGTTATTTGAGCTAAAGAAAGCGACCCACCCTCAAACGAACAGTAACGATGATGCTGTGCAATTCAAACTGGTGTTATGGTTGTCTACCTTACAGTTTTAACACCTTTACCTACAAGCATATCAAAAAACTTCCAAGTGGGGGTCTTGGTTTATGCTTGGCAAAGCAAAGCTATCTGCAACAAGTTAGAAAGTATACAGAAAATCTGAGGTCTTAAAAAATCCTTGGGTTATATACATTCACAGCTTTAGGGCAAAAACACTACTGTCTCTACCATCACCAACTCCACATAATGCAAGTTACAAATTTGTGATTCCAATACGTTTAGAGAAAATTGGAAAATGATAAACTATTCTACCAAAATACACAAACTAGAAAAGTCTGGAGTGACAGTTGAGAATTCATTTAAGAAGAATTTCTATGATGGACCTACAAAGCTCTAACATTTATGAACAATTAAGAAAACTGATACAGGAACAGGCATATTCTACTTATGATACCAATAAGATTTCAAACTTTCATTGGGAATCTACATGTACAATTAAAGCTTGTACCGTTCTCCTCCAAAGATTTTGTTTACAAGCATTTACGAGGAATACTTATGAACTCTTCAGTTCGAGTACCGTATGGTCTATACTTACCATGCAAATCATAACTCCTCATATCTGTAAATTCATTTTCTAACTCAGAAATCTAGTACAAAGGTTGGCTGTGCAGTATTCTCTCCAAAAATAGATAAACAAAACAAGTACCAAGCCCTTCAGACTTCAACTAGAGATCTCCTAGCCTCACCAACCTGTATGCTTTCTCCGTCGTGGCAGATGAGCTGAGGTTCGACGCGAAAGTATTCGTGACCTTCCCGCCAAGTCTTCTCGATGATTGAACGGTGCTGTTCATCACTACCCATTACAGCATCGATAACACCCATTGCTCCTAAAAGAGAGATTTTGTGCATTATTTTCTTACTTGTTCTTGGCAGGGTGAAATGTGCTACGTCTGTCAAGATTACAAATCGGACAAGCGCGAAAGAACCAAAATTCCAGCGAGAATACATTCTATCAGTCTTCACGTTATGAAAATGTGGTTGACAATTTAACTATTCCTATTCAGAGTAGATGGTGATTAATGAAAGTTCCCAAAACATTTCAATTAACAAAAGTATCTATTCATTCTTGAAATGTTTTGAGAAAAATTATTGGGCAGGTCTGAATATCACATACATGAAGTACTGTAGCAGTCACATAGATAATAAGAGAATTAAATATATACCAGTAAAGACAACAAGTTGTCTTAGCAATTATTCAAAAGTGGAAATAAAAGAGCCAGGTTGCAAGAAATGACAGAAATTTTGACATTCGACACATGACATTCTTGGACAGGGTTGGCAAAACTTTTTGAGAGCATGTGCTCAAATTGTGGATCTAATTTATGGAAAAAACCTATAGCATGTTCACGGCAATCCTGAGCAGCAAAATATTGATACTGACGATAATTATATATATTGTCAATATTATTATTGTACTTATACATACATAATAAATAAGTTCATATTCATACTTGCTTGCCTTCATCTAACCCCTGCATCAGCGAAGTAGCGCTAGGAAAACAATCCCACATTCGTTCACACCCAGTCTCTACCTGTTATGTGTAATGCACCGAAACCAAAACTTCACATCCAGGCCCCACAGACCTTGGGACAGCAGTGAATGCTGAGTACCAAAAAAGTTTCCTCACAGGTGCACATGCCACATATTTGCCATACGTCATACAAATGTAATAACCATTACCAACAGAAAAGATCCGCCTCATAATTCTTGATGATCGCCTTAACCCAATGAGTCATGCTTACCAGCATTCCTCTAATACACACAACAGATATGAAGTTATGTCAGTATTCTAGAATGGCTCATGTCAAACCATACAATTCTAACAATCCATCACACTTATCCTGATAATCTGTGACTGTGATCTACCGCTTGTAACTTAAATATGAATTGTCTTCACAGACAACTGATATAAGCAAGAGAATCTGAATATACTTAGTGATAAACAAAAATTGCCTTTTCCACAATACTTTTCTCATTCTGCCTCATTTGTGACAAAATTTAGAACACATCCTTCTCCACCATAAACATCACTGATATCTACATATTCTTTTGTGTATTCAACAAATGATTATACCTATATTTAAATTTTAGTTTATTCACAACAGGAAGCTCTTACCAGATGGAGATTGTGGCTCTGGTCGATGTGTTATGGGAACTTTGGTACGTAGAACAGAGAACGACACGTCGTTCTTCATCACATCAAAGTCCCAACAGATGACGGAGCCGGGATCTTCTATCAGCAGTATCACCTCGTGCACCTATGAAAATAAAAAATTATGGTCTAAATGAACAAAAAAGAAAGAGCAATTTCAAGTCCACTAGAAAAATGGACTGATAACATAGAGAAATCAACATACACAAGCTTTTCACAAAAATATTGGGCATCGCTATCCAATCCGGACAGCCGTAGCAGGAAACGTGCTCCAAAAATAAAAAGCTGTGGTTTAACAGATGATGCCAAAGAGTTGAGGAAAATATTAACATTTTACTGAAAAGGTATAGGTGCCATATGAAGAACACAGTATAACTGCATAAATGACTGTTAATTGGAGATAAGGCTACAAACCATTACGAAGGAACTACTGTTCGACCGGCACACGAAGGACATTACTCTATGAAGGATGATGCATTTTCTATATGTTGACTAAAACAATATCAGGCCAACATATGTTATCTGTACCATACCACATCTGATCACAGTAAATCAGGATAAGGTGTATTGGAAGTATACACTGTGTTCCACCATCGCAATCTAAGAGGCATTTGGATTTTGCTGCGTGCTCTTTCGAGATGTAAGTGATTTGAGGCATCCGCAAATGCCTCGAGTAAATAACATGACCGTTTGTTCCTTTAAAAGCACGCTCGATCGCGGTAAATGTTCATGAGGCAGACGTACTTCACGCTGTGAGGTTTAACCGGTATGCTGGACAAAGGCTGACCAGATAAGGACGTCTCAAGGTGGGTTATGTCATAAACTCGGAGACTAATTAAGACAGCAACTGCATTGATGCAGATTGTCTCCTTTACCAACCTTTTTCGTGCGGCCATTAATCATACTTTACGTAAAACGTCTTCCATTAAATATCTTATTCAATTGACATGGGGAGTGGGATAACAGCTGGGAGTATCTTGTGCATGCGCTCAGGCTAGGAAACTCTAAACAATATTTCACAAGCAATGAACTTTCAATTATCATTATACAACTGAATTCAACCACTAGTAGTAATCAAATAAATTCATCTGAAACAATTTAACTGGTTGAGACATTCTCTCGTAGAAAAGTGATAACAACATACCTGACCACGACCTAAAGAGACAGAGTGGTACATGGACTGGTCCGATAATGGAATGTGTTGCCTGGTTCCATCCACCTCTTCTCCAGGCTGGTACATGCTCTTTGGAACTAAACCACCTTCATGAACCACGGTCTGCAAAACACAAGCATATTTGCTACTTTGTTGACAAAAGTGCATAGAGGAACTTTAGTAATCAAATTATTACATATCTGTGCATGTCTACACTTCATACTACTTTTAATAAAGACCGCGTAGTATGTCGTGTTTTATCGTCAAGATGAAAATCGATAAGCCTACGAACGCACTGTTACACATCTTGATTAGGATTAGGCATAATAAAAATTTACGTGTTATAATGAGCATTCCGACAACAGCAGCAAAGTAAACAGATATCAAGAGAAAAGTGAAGGATGGGAGTGATGTCTACCATCTGAAAGAAATGGAAAGGGAACATGGAAGGCCAGCAGGACGCAACAAAATATATAGCACAACCTATACCTAGAATAAACTGAGAAATATACAGCTTGACAGAGGAGAGGGATTAGGAAATGGAAGATGATCGGAAGAAAAAAAACCTCCCGATACATTCAAATGAATAACTGAAAACGTGTGATTACACACGAAAAGAGTGTTAGTAAAGCTGATCAAAAGGAAGACTAGGTAAAAGCAAAGAATAAAATAAAAAACAACCAATGGGGTACACAAAAAGATACAGGTGAAATAACGAAAAACACTAATAAAAGAACATCAGCAATATCAAATCAAACATCTTATATCTATGCTTAGGGATTAGTATTTCAAGGCAGAGATTTGAGGTCTGGGTACTGTATATGACAATAAAAGCAGAAACATAGCTTACCAACGAGAGAGACAAAAGAATAAAAATACAAAAGTTTCCAAATAAAAACCCAGTGGGTTTTCTTGAGGCTGTTTGCAATACTGGAAGAGATCAGAAACTTAGAGCTTAGTGAGATTACAGTAAAAAGGTTAACAGTGAACTTGATGAAAAATACCATTAAACATCATACAATGGTGCAAACAAAGTCAGTCATGGACTTGAAGCAAAGCATTTGTAAAGACTATCTTAAACATATCTATGCCGTTGCATTCAACTATTCAATTATTCCATGTTAGCAGTCCAGTTTAAGGAAAAGTAATTTACCTCATTTAATGAAAAGCATTTTTAAATGAGTCTGTGTTCAATGAAATCTGACCGACTAGCCTTAGACAGCTGCTCCAGTCAAGAAAGTCAGTCACTGGTAATATGGAATATCTATATCAAATTATCTATTAACTCTCTCATTTCTAAGCAAAGTATCACTGGCTGTATAAAAAAAAAAAAAAAAATGGTCCTGCGTGAGCAACCTGTTACTGTCTGCTAGAGCCTACAATGTCAATGTGGTGGTCTCTTCCACACCACTCCTTTGGAACCTTTCCCTGGAGGAGATGAACAAGTCTCTGGCATGTGTCCAATCCTTAGTATGAATATGGTGGATCTCCTTTATATACTTGTGGGGGTCCTCCCTTCAGTAGGGGTATGATCCAGTATGGATCCCAGACTAATGCTTCATTTTTTCCTCACTGCCCTTGAAGTTCCTGGTTGTTCATGTAAGCTTTCCCCCAAAACACTTTTCCTGAATGCCCATAGGAGATATGTAAGTTTGGAGCAATAAAAACCTTTCTGAGGCACAACCCCAAGAGCATTTGTTTTCCTTTCCCTTCCTTCATCTCCCTCTTTATCAAAAATTCTCCTCCTTAATCTGGTTATGTTCATATTGGAGATGTCAACAATCTGCCACATCTGAGGAATGTGGGAAACTTGAACCACCAACTTAGGTAAGGAGGTGACATTATGGCCATGACAGTCACTGATGCTAAGAAATTATTGTAAATAAGTAATGGACACCATAGGTCAGGTGGCTGATGAATGGTGGTGTATTCAGTTGAATTCCCATCATACTGATAAGAGGTTAGAGGGTTCTAACCCTTTAAGGGACCGGTACTGTCCTGTTGCTTATGGGGCTCTATCTAAGAAAGAAAATGTTTTTCATTCTTCAGAGCTTGCATGAATTAAATGCAACATAATATCCGAGGCATTCCTGATTTTTGAAGTTGTGACTGCATTAATAAGACTAGGCCTAATGAATAAAATTATTTCTATCAACTGCCTTCCTGATGCACTGTGAGTTGCATATATCTTTAACACATCCAAAGAATGAAAAGTACATATCATGATGATGTGTTTGCATATGGTAATTCTGCAACAGTGGGTGTGATTTTAACAATAATATCAATTTGTTTCTTACAGTAATAGAATTCTGGGAAAGAACGAGGGTAAAACAAACGACAGCAATGAAGGAGAGACAACAAAATGGTCGATGACCTTCATGTTCAAAAATCTGATTAATGAAGTCTTTATACATAATCAAATACCTACGTATGGTTTATGGACACTCAGCAAATGGTTATTCTCCGATATTTTCATGAAAGGAGCAAAGGTTGCATTGCTTTTGATAGTGTTTGATAAATGTTATGAAGAGAAAATTCACAATCAAGCTATCAAAAATCTACACCTACATTTTTGAAACCTCTTGTTGTTAAAATACCTTACAAATTACAAACATTATAAATATGTAGCTTTTAAATCATCAATAATAATCCTCACCATAATTCACTCACATTGTAATACAGAGCTACAAAGAATTACTTCACATAACAAATGTTAATTCAACTACACTACACCACCTGACATAAACACACAAAATCATATTAATGTGGAAGCAAGTTAAGAAAAACATTTCAGAAAATATGGAGACTGCAATGACTACTTTATATGGAGGTCACACGGACTAGTATGTTTTCACACCATAAGTGGAAAATAAAGCAAACTAACCAGCTTGTAAGATGAATAATTTCTGACATACAAGGAAAACAGGAATTTAGATGCAATCATAATTATAAATCATGAAGGGTTCAAAGTTTACCTTTATCCTTTTTATCTTTAAAATTGTAAGCTCTGAAAACCCAGTACCATCAAACTTGTTCACACTTCAAATGGACACCCATTAGAGATGTAAATCCTAACACCAAAGCCAAGTTGTCAGCAAAATGTAAACTACAGGTTATCCTGTGCTCATCTCACACTTCCCTCAGTTAGTGATCTTGGTTCCACAATCTCAAACTTGAACAGTATTTCAATCTTTATGGTTCCACCTGCTCACTGACTTTTATTGCAATCTAGAGATATACATTTATAAATATCAATAACTCTAGATCTCAGATGATTTTGTGCAAGCAACACGAGCTTTGCAGACCCTAAGATTTATGCCAATCATCAAATGGGTGATGGTCACTTACCAACTCCTAGCTAAACTACTGATTCCCTATTACATTGTAAGACAGGGAATATGAAAAAGATCTAAAGCCTAAGAACAATATATCATTTATGATCAAGTTTTTGTTTCACAAAACTAATACCTCAACTTAGGAGTACCTCAGCTTGGGATGAAAGAACCATCCCAAGCAGTCAATTTTAGTAGAGAACAAATCATTCTTCAACATCCTTTTTGGTAATTTAACCAAGCAAGTTCTAAGATGTAGCCTATACTCATTTTCTTTTCTTGAAACTACAGATGTTTTAAAGTAAACCTCATTATCAAAGTCCCTAGGCCGAGGTTAAAGATGAGTCAAAACAGAGGGGGCATTAGCACTATTCAATTCAACTCTCTGCTTGCTACATCTTATCAAATCTGTGCCATGACAGACAATCTGGGCCACTGAATTACAATTCTTTCTTTCAAACCAAATGCTGTACAAACAGAATATTGCTTATGCATTATACAGGTCCAACTTGTAAATTACTTTCTTAAAGAGTGCCACTAGTGCACAGGTTTCGCATATTTGTCTGCATGAGTCATATACAGGAAGAGATGGCAAAAAGGTGGATGTATATGGTTTGAAACAAGAGCAATCACTCTTGGCTTTGCAACTGGGTTTTCCTTTTCTCATGGTTGTTCAATTACAGTGCACACATTTGATGGCTTAGGGTCTATGAAGCTTAAACTTTATTACAGAAAACATATCTCTGCATAAACAGTGCAAACTAGCAGATACATATGTATCGATATTTTACTCACGATAGCAGCACCAAAAACAAATCATCTGATTACATTACTAAATATTTAATAGTCCTTATACAGTCATCTTGCATAATTCCTGTCTTGTGTTGTGTTATTCCTGAACTATGGCACCAAACACAAATGAAGGCTACATTTCTCTTGAAAACACCAAAAGCCACGATTACTTTCTTCAGTTATTCGTCAAATTGACTAATTTCTTTTAAACACGTGGCTGTGTTCAAGAAGATATCTAGCATTCACTGTTAATGAAGAGCCTAATATTGTGGGCTAATCTCTTACGCTATGCTCCACTTCCTCTGAGTACGTGACAGTATACAAGGACTCAGGTACAGGGCCAAAGCGAGAAAGAGTGCCTCGCTGTTCTCAAAACGCCAACCACAACAAAGAGAGAGAGAGAGAGAGATAGACATGTATAATATTTAAAGAAAATAACAGCTGCAGCTGACTATTACATTATAGACCTGCGTGAGAGCAAAATTAATAAACCTTAAAGTATTTTTGTCGACATTTAAAATATTCACATACATATTTGACTTCAGTCCCAAAACCTTTCTCTCTATCCTTCAATTTTCTGTTGAGAACTAACATACGAGAAAGACTTACCGGGATCAATCTTCAGTAAAACGCAAAAAACTAAAACTGTATTTACAAGGCTTGGTTGGTGATTACATTTTCTACAGAAAACTAGCTACCCTCACCTTAATACTACTAAACAGCATTAATGTGCTACCCTCACCTTATACCTACTAAACAGTATTAAAGCGACTTGATCGTTTCGGTCATTCATACAAATCTAGGTTTACCTTATGTTATCTGCTGTACCACTATTTAGATAATCATCACTGTCTGCATCAAATATCAAATTTGCTTTCTTTTTCAATGCCTTTCAGAAGCATAAATTACACTCAAACATGAGAGATTTTTAGTTATTACAGGTACCTGTCTAAACTTAAGAAATGATTAAAAGCCTCTCTTAGCCCTTGGTAACTAAGCAAATCAAAACTGCATGCCATAAAATCATGACAAATTACAATACTCTATATCACATATTGAGTTGTTCTAAACCACCTCAGGCCTTCTGTACTTCATTGATGGCATCTGAATATACACCAAAGTATGAAATATCATATTCTTTAAGTTTATAAGACACGATCCAATAACTGACAATTGAACCAACCATAATTCACAACTGAGACTCTTAATACATGAGTATTGTAAATAAACAAATAAATATGTATATATATTATCATACAATTTGGTTTCAAGAACATGTAACAAGTCACTATAACCTATTTATAACACTAGACAGCACGTGAGTTATGCTGATTTTCGATGAATATTTCATTTCTCATTTTAAATAAGCATACATGTTTTATGTAGCAAACATTGATGACAACATTTCTTAATACAGCAAATGAAAGTATCCTAAATTGTAGGATAAAAAAAGGAAAAATCTCTCACCTTGCATTCACCCCCTAAGAAATCTGGGATATTTTCTTTTGGCATGTAATCAACCAAACCACCTGCACCTTGGTAATCATTTCCTCCATAGAACAGAAACTTGGACCTGAGAAAAGCATTTAATACATCTATTAAATCACTGACTATGAGAAGCCTGATACAAAAATGAAATTGTTCTTAAATTACAGAATAAACAAACAATAATCCACATAACATCGAAAATTGGACAGAACAAACAGTGATGAAAGCAAAATTAATAAGAGTGGGAAAAAAGCCCGAATTGGATACAATGACGTGGCTGCTGATGACAAGCTTATTTACAAAAAAAATCTGATGCTGTTTGCTAAGCAAACAGAAATATTCAAGGTGGCAAATGAGTCTTATGTGGTGTGTAGAACAGAGTTAAAGATTTAGGCCACTAAGTGTGAGGTGGTGATTTCCGAAAGGATAAAAAATTAATTGGCACACTTGGGAGAGCTATACGGGAGAAAGAATACTAACTACATAGGCGACCAAAAGGGGTAAGAGTGGAAGGGGGCTGGAAATCCTCCCCTTCCTGTTTCATTTTCCAAGAGAGGGAACACCTGCACTCCAAATAGTCATTCTGAGTGATATCAGACTGGGCACAAATATGCTTAAAAAATGTGAAATTTCAAGGCCAAAGGAGTCATTTTTTTTAAAGTTATGAACTAAGTTCCATGTTAAGCCTCTTATAAGGGGCCAAACTCAGGAAAAATCCAAACTAGAAATAAGGGTTTTGCAACAATTATCAATCACTGAGATGCTGGCAAACAGCTTTGCTGTGTAAAGTTTAATGAGTATCTGATTTAGGATTTTCAAATCATCACCACAGTTAAGTTCCAGGATTAACAGAGATTCTTAACAATAGATCAATGATGGACAACAGACAAAGTGATCTCTAATCATCTTCCATGCTATATGTGTGACACTTCAAGAATTAAGAGACACAACACCTCTGCCAACCATAACCAAGGGGTGTCAAATGTGTGCATGGAATTCTCTCTGTTTGCACAAATAGGTAATTACACATACTGTACATAAGTAGGTGACCATCCATACCTAGTATTGTCATCAATGAAGGTTGATACAAGAGTCCAAAGGATTGGAAAAACACGCGGTGCTCGGATGATCAGGACACAGCTCATTGTCTCTGGGTAATTTGTCTCCACAATCTGATACAGAAGAGAGCATGTCATTAATTCTAAAATCTATCTCACACCGGAACAAGAGATCTAGTAAATGAGTGGTTATGGTCTATAAAGCTCTATACTGAATACAGCAATCAGTGAACATGTCAATGAACAGTCAGAGGTCGCTGTCGTTAGATAAGAATATAACAAGATAAAATATAAATTGTAATAAAGCCAATGACTTGAAATTCTTAAGTATCATAACCAGAATATGATACAATTTAGAGATTCATAAAACGCTTACCTCAATAATTTTGAGTAGCGTCCTAATACCAGGTCTCCAAAGGTGACGCATGTTAAGCCCTTCCAAATCTACCAAAAGTGTCCAAGTAGTTATTGGACACCCTTGACTAACTGTAGCTTCCTCTGTCAGACGCAGACCCTCTTCACATATGTGCAATGTCTGAAACAAAGCATTCCTTGCGATGTTTTTATCACATGGAGATTACGATCTAAGTAACATCTAAATATGACACATCAAAATAAACAATTCTGAAGTATGTACATATGTTGCAGGGTATCCTATTATCTGTGAAGGAACAGTCTATCAATGATCTAAGGCAAATTTTTGGAGCTTAGATTCTCTGTACTGTCTGAATTCTGGCCGAATTAATTTCATACTTTGTGTGAGTATTTCTGGTGACAGTGAGCTGAGTGGACCTATATATGACACCCAAGATTACTATACCTTCAAGCATGCCCATCTTCTCCACGTGCTCCTTAACGCACCAATGACCTTAGCCTCCCTCTCTCCTACCCTGTGACTCACCTCAGCACCCGTGGATCCGTCTGATGCCGTATCTACTCCCATTCATCTTAAACACTTCACTTCTCCCACATCTTCCCCACTCACAATCAAACCATTCTCTTATATCCCCTTCGGTGCTCTATTAATTTGCTTTTGTTCTCACTTATTTTCAACTTTCTTCTTTCAAGCACTTTCTCAAATTCAATCGCCAGCTTCCGCGTTTCTCTTCCGAGTATGCCGTCAGAACTGCATCGTCTGCTTACAGTATACAGCTACAGTGACGTCACACATCTTTGACACGGACTTACCTTCACTTGGAACAACTTACCCCATTCCCTTCCAACTTCCTGTGCATGTGATTATGCAAATGCAACAAAAGAGGTCTGCTTTTGTGTACCTGATCTATACTCAGTACACAATAAAGACATTAATATATACATAGACAAAACAGTACCATACAATCCTTTTATTCCATACTGACAAGAATAAAGCTATATATATATATATCTATCAAATTACCTAAAAATTACGTATACTTACGTGTTTAAGAAGCCCTTCCTCACCGACAGATTTTACGAGTCCCTTTACATCCATCTGGCCTAAACGTAAAAGATATAAAGGTCGACCCTCTGAAAGAAGAAAGTATTCTCAAAAAGATGACTATTAAAATCTTTTACAACACTTTATTGATTTACTGACAAAAAAGATAGAGAGAAAGGTAGACAAAATAACTACAATTATTTAGATAATAGAACATACTTTTGAGGAAAAAAATTGAAATTCATGACTATTTTATTGCCCTGTTCCTCTATTGTAATCCAGAGACTTCATTTGCTTTACTATTTGCCTAATCAGTCCAATTTTGCCTTAACAATCTTCCAAATTATTTCTTTTGCTACAAAAGTATTCCTAACGCCCTTATCTCTAGATGTGTACATGAACAGGATGTTGTGAGCAATGTAAGTTTAAATGGTAAAGAATTGGAAGTTGTAAATGAAAATTTGGTTACTTTAGAATGCCTATCAGTAAGGATGTTAGTAGCAAACTGAAGCTAAGAATACACTCTTGCAAATGAGAAAATCTGGAGGTACACCAAAACTTCTAATGAATGGGAAGAGTTTACATGTACAGCACACTTGAAGTATTTCCATGACTAGTTATTTATTTCATCTTTGATTTATGGATATGAAATTCTTGTTTCTGTAACTCTGAACAGTCATCAGAAAAAAAAAATTGCATATCACAGCTGGATACAGATCAAAGCAAGAATGTAGAGTTAAAAAAATTCAGCAGAGAGGCACATGGATAAAGATCTTTTAAGACGTAAGACTTTCCAAATGAGAGAACCTAATGCGCAAGCTAATTCGGTCAATAAAAAATATATCAGTAGATGTAAAGTTATCCTAAAATCAATTGAGAATGTATTTCACTGAACTATGATGCTATATGCACTTGTTCCTCCCCATGCAGATGTGGAGAGAAACAAAGAAAACTAACAGACAGACAGTAATATACATGAGGATGGTTTACTAGAACAAAGATCAATGTAAGGGCCATCACTGGGAGAACATCACATACATTGACAGCTGACTGACAACAACTTTACCCTTGTCCTGGTGGTGCCATCCTCCAGGGAAGTAGTCCTTCACCACTTGTGGCACTTGATACTCGCTCATCATCTTATCCACCTGATTCTTTTTCCTCCATATGAGGGACTGACTTAGCATCTCCCGTGCTTTTTCAATGTTGAAATCTCTGGCTCGTAAGAATCGTAACAAGCAAGTGTCACTTGGAACCTGTAGAAATATTTGTAAGAGTTTACAGACTACTATAGTCTTTATAACCACAACACCAAATATTCCTGCAACATTTAAAACTCATCATTTAAACCCAATAATCATGTCAACACATGACAAAATATCAAAAACAACTTGCACAATCAAGAAGCTGAAAAAATCAATTGAGAAAATAACCCTTTGGACTATGATGGTTCGAACATGAGCCGGCTGTCACATGACCCCTGAAATGCTTCACGTCTCGCACATACTTCCTTCAGAAACTGAAGAAATGTCTTACCATTTGTACAGAAACTAGCGACTGTTGCCATGTTATAAGAATACCCTTGGGAGTTATCTTCATAATATATCTCAAGTGAAAGTATAACAACAAACAATGTACTCTATCATAAACTCAGGAGAAATTAAGCAAGTACATGTATAAGAACAACTGTCATCTCAGTTTCCTAGAAAAATTAGTCTTAAAGTTTCTGTCTCCGAAGGTAGCATGCAGCGAGGTACGTGGCCTCCCACCTTCTCTCCCCTCTGTACCCTCTTGAGTTAACACAGTATAAGTGACTTTATTCATCTATTTTTTTTTATATGCATTTGTATGTGGGTGGGTTGGCCCATTCTTTCACCTTTTTCCTTGCGCTACATCGCTAGTGCGGGAGACAGCGACTAAGTATAACATAATGATTTTTTTTTTCAAATTTATCTATGCTGGCTAGAATATTACTCTACTTGTAATACATTTCCTTCAAGCACTGGAAGCCAAGGTCCAAGAAAAAAAACCAGTGCAATAAGGATTACCTTAAATTTCTGTCACCATTTTGATTTTTACTGTCAGCAGTAGTATGACAAGAGAGCTAAAGCAGTGAATTCTACTGATGCAAAATCATGATAGTGCATCACCAGAGAGAAGAAATGAAATCTAGTTGGCTAATGGTGGGTGACTCCTTGGTGGTCAGTCATCTGAAGGGGCAACCACTCTGAATGAGTTTGACCCCACCTCTACGGATGGTTTTTGTGTTACTATGTTTTCTAAACTGGTCAATAACCAAATATGTTGCTGTATATAACAGCAATCATAGGCACTTAGCTTTCCAGATCCCTAGAATCTATCTTTCTGATGAACTCACCTTTCCTTTCTGGAGTTCAGCAACCCACTTCTTCAGTTGTATCAACCGTGACTCTTGTAAAGGAGTTAAGTCTCCTAGACATCTCTTTATGTAATCTGCATCCAGCTTGTTGTTATCTGTTGAGAAATATTCATCTGGTTTATTCATAAACTACATGAACCAAAAAATATATCTAATATTGTGTATGAAATACAGATCAGTATCAGACTGCTCAACTACAGCTATGGAATGACAATTGTAACAGGCATTCTTTTGCTAGGAAACAGATCTTTCATAATCCTTTCACCATATCAAAAACAGCATTAGCATATATCATTTTTAGGTTCAAGAGGCTTTTAGCAGTTGATAAAATCATAAGATGCTATTTACAGGCAAAGTTAGCTTCAGAAAAAATAAAGGAAACCCCTGCATATCTAAAACTTTGAACTTTAAATTAATAGACATTAACAACAAAATCTTTTCTCAGTTTTTACGTGTGAAAAGTGAAAAATTAACATCCAAACCTATTCATGTTAATGTGAAAGGTGTCTTCCTCTTTACATGTATTATCTGACCTCGTGATGTGATCTGAATTATTTCAACAAATTCTAATTTTACAGCATTTGGATGATAATGAGATCTCCTTACTACTTACTGCAATTACAATATGGAGAGGTTTATTTTTTTCTGTTACTACCAATTACCACTTTGTAAGTGACTAAAAAATCAGTGGATGTGAGACTCATTTCGGGGTTATCCAACTAAAATACTATTCATGCTACAAGCAACAAGTGGGCATAGGTAGGTGGAATTAAGAAAACTACATATTTCTTATGTCATATGTTAAATAGTAATTACACAAGCAAGTAAAATACTGTCATCATACAACTGTAGGACCCTTTTTTGAAAGTCTGCATCTTCCAAGTTGCACTTCACAAAGAAGCAGTTTAGTTGGGCTCCTTTCGGGTGAAAAAGCTCTCAATGACACTGTTTGTCTTGGTCTGGGGACAACAATACAGCCTCAACAGAGGTGACTTTTCATCAGTAGTATTAGAACATGTGGGTAGAATTCACCAACACCCAAGCAAGTAAAGTCAAATCAAAATCAGTTTCCTATACAACCTATGGCTATACTGAGGGAATGGAACACTTAAATTACCATAAGTTAAATGAACTTGAACTTTGTTGCCTAGAAAGAAGAGAAAGATACTTCATAATCCATGCAGACCAATAAGCTGTGGATGCTAACCACCCTTAGCCTTCATGAGAATCTACCATCCCTTACCTCACTAAAATCCACTATCATAATGAGTAATTCTCTAAACCAGTATTTGTGTCTTCCACTCTTCTTACTCTACTGCTTATTTTATCATTTTTTTCCAAAGTCATTAACCACAAGATATATAATTTCTATGTTTAATTCCAGATGATGAAATAGTAAAAAGATGAGGTAAAACAAAGGAAATCCAAATGGCTAGTCTGATCCCTAGCTACAAATCTCAGGTGCTTACACCACAGACCTCTTAAAGACTTAACACAATCATTAATGACTTACACAGGACAAACTAGCAATGCAATTTATCTTTTCTTATGACTGCTTCCAGCTTCCTGGCTTAGTGAGAGAGCATCAAGAATAAGCGAAAGAGCCTTTCAGGAAAATTCCTCTCTCAGTTCATACCTTTGCTCCCACTTTTAGAAAGTAATCATAATGGATGGGAGGACTTATAGCCTCTCCCAATCATTGCCCCTCTTACTCATTTCTTTCACTCAGGAAAGATATGAGTACTTTATAATTCACTTTAATAACATCCCGTCTACAATGATTAACCTCGTCCTTCAGACCACCATTCCCAGTAGGTATTTAACATATTGGCTGAGAAAGGCTCAAGCAAAGTGCTGTTGATGTTACTAAATGATGCTCAGCAACTCCTGATATGCCAATGCATCACAGAAATGTTGAGTTGGTATTATATCTAACAAATCATCAGAAACAGAATGTCAGAATCTTAGTTCCACCTCTTTAACAAAGGTTAAATCATCAGAAACTAACAAGATTCTGGACCATCCACTAATCAAAGGCCCTTTACCTGCAGATGAGGGCAAACGTAAAATGCTGAAGATGATACTTATGTCAACGAGTCCAAGCTCAGGGAGCCAGAACCACTCTATAGAAAAATACTTCCACTAACTTTCTCGTAAACAGTGCCCCCAACGGATTACACATCGGACTGCATCTCTTATGGGATCACTGACGATATGTTCGTACATTCTTCTCCAAGCCTATAGTCCTGAAACTTCATATCTATGAGGATGTAAAAATCTCCATCAGTATGGTCACTAAAGATCCTAAGGAAAAGATGTTCAAACAAAAGTATTTTTCTAAAAATACGGCAGTGGATGCAAAATGAATCACGTTAAAGAGTTATAAGTAAGAAGAACATGCTGGATCTTTAACGTGTCAAATAACTCCAAACAGACTGTCGTAGTCGACAAAAAGTCCAGCGCTCCCACGTAAGAAAAATAAATATAAGGTCTCATGGAACTGCCGGTGCCTCTGCTTCTTCTCATCCTTATATAAAGCCATTAACATACAAACTGCAGCTCATATCATTTGCACATAGTTTTAAATTGAATATGTGAATCTCATTAAAACAAATCTGGGACTACATCACATCTCCTTTTTCTGTCAAATTTTTTCCCGTCTGTGCAAAGCAGCAACAGGAATGAATGAACCTTGGACTCTTTTGCACGTACCATCTCTCTCTAATTTAGAATATACGCAAACCAGAGCCTCTCCATCCACAGCCAACACCATCTGACTAGTCCATGGTTTACCTTGACAGCTTCACATTCTCGGATTCAGACGTCTGACAGCAAGCTGCTTGTAATGTAACATGTCAGTCTAATTCCTTTTATCTCATGCAAACCTCACCTTCAAGAATGCTCAAGTTTCATTCACTAGAAGGAAACAAAATCACCAAAAATAGTAAAAGATACAAGAAACGAAGAAATGTCACTACATCAAGGGAGACCAGCGTCAAATACCTACGACTATGTCAAAAGGGCTTGCCTTAAGAAGTAATGTACAATAGAGTAACCATCATTTCCATTAATGATATAGCAAGATGCATCATGCAATTTTTCACAATGAGGAGGTAAAAGCCAACGTGAAGTAGAAAAAAATATTTAAGGTGGGCAAAAATTATGAACATAAGGTCATTCACAGCCGACAATAATGCAGAAAAAAAAATTAAAGTAAGGAAAATCAAAGATCAATCATAATACATAATAAGTAGTGGACAAAATAGATATCATCATCACTATCAATATATAACCCCAGCACCCTCTTCTCAATGGTCCAGGGGCTACTGGAACTTCAAGGCCACACAACACTTAGTAGCAGGGACAGGATGGACTACCCTGAAGTGAGAAGTTAATACGACCCTAATCTGTTTCGTCGACTACTGATGATACAGCCTTACTAAGGGTCACTTTTCACTCGTGGTGTAACCTCGTGCAGGTGGAGTTCAATAACAGCAAAACATAAATAAATCATATCATACAGGTACACCACCGATTTTCCGGCACTCTTGGTTCCAAAGCCTTGCCGGATTAACCATTTTGCTGGACCAACCGTGGTCATGTAATTATACATCTCCCATTTGTCTAAAGTATACCATGGACTGCTAGAAATTTGTATTAAACAGATATCAAATTTTTGAGCACCCTAAGATGGTAAGTCAGTCTTTAGACTGTTTGATCCTGTGGGGGATCTTCTTTGTCTTCTGTTGTTACTGTTTTCCTTGGTGTGCATTGCCAGAATAATGCATTATACACCTGCTCAGGACTGAGGTGCTCGTCAGCTACGAGTTTCGCAAATTCGTCCACATACTCGGCAGCTC
>JAUUDZ010126744.1:2398-19130 GCA_032361705.1 Panulirus versicolor
GGAATAACTCGTGTAACTTCTTTTCTGACTTTCTGTGGGTAGAATACTGTCTCTTATGTGGTGATGCTTCTGTCTTCGCCAAACGCATAGCTGAGGTTATTCTTGCGGGAATGGTAGCATTGATCCCCCTTCCCCAAGACTACTACTTCACCCAATCCATGGTTCAACCTTTCCTGTTCAGAGGCATTTAGACAAGGGATCAGACATACTGGACTTGGAAAAACTCTCCTTCCTCTGGCTCCCATTCATCTTTTACCACTGTCCATAATTGCTGCAAGCACGTTATCTGTGAGGCAAAATGTTCCCTTATTCAAAGGAAGTGTGATAACCTCTCCTCGTCCTCCACTGGTAGGTCTTTATGGTCTCTAGCTGAGGGCATCTCTGACAAGCTGCAGTCCACATGTGAGTGAGGTAGACATAAAAGACAGCTACCTGGGACAAAGGAGTGCAACTTGACAACCACTAAAGTGCTGGCTCAATACGCAGGCATTACAAACCCTAACAATACCCAGGCGGGTAGTATCATTGACATGCCCACCTGGTCTGTGGCTGCCTTCCAGCTGCTACCTACCACTCTTAACTTGTATTGCATTATTGTCTGTATTATATAAGAATTCCAAGTAGCAGCTTAACACTCCTCATGTAGCTTCAGAAATGTCTTCATACAGTGTGTCTAGTAACTGATGTTCCACAGAGGTTCAGCATGTTCCATATGTGTGCTCCATGTCAATCTGATATATTATTTATTTTACCTCATATTGCCTCATCTTCCAGAGTAGTAACATTTCTTGTAATTTTCAAGGCTCTATCACTTTATTTGCTCAATTGAAAATAATTTGACTTTCAGCACATAGAATTTGTGACTCACATGTGTACTTAACTCCACCGGATTCTGAATGAATATATATTTTGTCTTTAATTAGATATAACCATATTCATTTGTGGATTTTTATACATATGAAGAAGATATAACTTAATTTCCAATTTTTACATATTTGTTTATTTGCTAAACTTTTCTAATAAAGTACCACAACAAACGATTAATTAAAAGCTTGAATTGAGGTGATGGGTATATAGGAATGCAATATCCTTGTCAGTTAGAGTCATCAACAGAGGGAGCTGCATAAAGGGTATTGTTTTAGTAACTGTTGGAGCCTGTATTAAAGTGTTTTCTAGAAAGTAATAGGTTTGTCACCCTTTTCTTGAATTAGTGTATAGTTATTAAGAAAGATTTTACCTTTATCACATACAAAGGTGTCTTCTAAGAGCAACTTTTGTAAAGGATGGATTGTTGTACCAGAGTAGAAGCTTGAATTTAAGGACCCTTATGTATTTCATCTCTTTAGGAACTTCATATTATACATTTAGGTAATCTTAGGAACCTTTTAATGGGGTTCCTGCAGCTTCAACATTGCACTGCATTCAGTATCAGGGTACTAATGGACACCTTTGGAGTGAGAAGTACTTTAATAAGATTTTACTCCTTTTTGTCCAGTGAGGTTGATACACCATCACTGGAGTTCATTTCACTCATGGCATAACTTATGCTAGTGAAGCCTGTTAATGCATTTAGGGGCTTGTAAAGGGGGAGTGTCTGGTGAAGATTGTTAATTGTCACAGAATAAGGTTTGTAACGAGGAAAGTTTTTCGAGAAAGGTATGCTTTTAGCCTGTCTTAAGCATCTGGAAAGTGATATGGATATATGTTGGTATACTTTACCAGCTTTGCTAAATTGCAGGAAGCTCTGTGGTCACATCTCTATGTGCTGGTGAAGCTGTTGAGAAGAAGGTAGCATTGCTAGAGGTTAATCATCAGCAACAGTTCAAGACCACTGCTCTTCCTTTAAAAACTGTCAGACCCTTTATATTTGAAGTAAGTACAAAAGTAATTTCATAGAAGGATGTATTTTTTTTGTAAGGCAATAGATATGTAAATTCACAGTAGCATCAGTATGTCCTTACAGACAGTTACCAACAGGTATTCATTTGTAATTAGGTACTCAAGACATGGGCTGCCACCCCATTTTTATCATTTGTTTTTTATAACTGCATCAAGCGATTGCTTTTTTCTTAATGAATACAGATCATCCTTACAGAATGAACAGATTTTCTTTAATAAACCATATTATTCATATTGTTGGTAGTAGTTGGTTGGCAGCCAATGACTAGGGAGGTATATTACTAGTACTACTATTACACACACACACACACACACACACACACACACAAAAGATTTGACCACCACGCTCTGATGTCATAAAACTGGGAGGTTGCTGTATAGTTGTTGCTGACCTCATAGGTAGAATTGTGGTTAAAAAAGGTGATTTCCCATGGATGGACCAAATTTACATGTGGAACAGGGTTTAACTCTCAACCAAATAAGTAATCTTACAAATGATTATGGGACTGGACCTTTGGTAGGGAAATTTTTTATCCACACTTTAGAACCAACATTTTTAGATGTTTCTCATATGTCCTTCTGCTCAAGATTTTTGATGAACAGTGTTTTGATAAATACCTTCCAGAGATGTTAACAGATGTATTCATAATACTGACATTAATGCAGGATATATGCCTGGCTGACCATGATGTAGATGTTGTGATTGGAAACGAGACAACAAATCCTGTGGAAGAATTTATTGAGAAACACATCCGCAAGCTGATAATCAAAGCTAAGGATCTTGTTACAGGTCAGAGTTCACCTTTAAGTAATATTGTATTACACAGATTTGCTATAGTTACTTAGAAAAGTACCATGCTGTGAGAGGCAGAGATTGCCAGAAGCAAAGCATTGGTCTTTTTGATGTTTATTTTCTCTCTTTTTTTACAGATTTGATATTTTGCTCACCAAATTATGCTTCCCCTCCCTTTTTTTCATCTTTGTTCGCTATTTCTCATATTGGCGAGGTAGAACTGGAAATAGACAAAGAATGCTCCTTATAAGCTCACATTTAGACTACCATAATCACAGCCCCTTCTTCACAACCAAGTCCCATCAACCTTCTTTAGTTTCTCTTGATAACTGCATATTTCATGGTTTAGCCCACCGACAGCTTGTTTTCCCTTTGTATATCAGTTTTCTTTATTCTGTATCCTGCTGCAAACCCTCCTGTTTGGAATAATGTTGACTCCCAAGTCCCTTACATACAGAATCGTGAAACTTATTTCCTGCTAGGTAATTATCATACATGGTCCTTCTTGCAGCTTTTCCCATCCTCATTACTTTACAATTGCTCAGTTTGAATTTCATCATCCATGTATCAGACCAAATTTGGAGTCTGTTTGGGTTCCCTTGTAAGTTGATGCAATCATACTTGCTTTTCACTTCACTCTTAACCTTTACATCATCTGCAACCTTATTCAAGTAGAAGTCTGTACCTTTAGGCCAGTCATTTATCTAGATCAAAAAGGGTAATGGTCCTAGAACCCTGTGGCACTCTGCTGGTCACCTTGATCCAGAGGGCTCCTTTGACATATGTCCGTTGTTCCTAACTCAAGATAATCTTCTCTTCATTAAAGGAGATTCTGCCTTATTCCTGCCTGATGATCCAGCTTCTTAATCAGCAACATAGTGGCGTTTAGAGGCTATAATGTGATTCTAATCCATTTTGCTAAAACTTTCAGATTTGGAATCATGCATGGGATTGGCTGATTACTTTGCTTTTGATTGTAAAAGTACCATTATTTTAAGGTTAGTTAAAGGTCTAGGTATGCGCAGCTTTTTATATATTCAGTTTGATTGTATTTTGGGAGACTTCATCTTTTGAATGAATGCAAGTGTTGCAGCTTTCATCTCTCCATGCATTTGTATGTAATGTAAGTAAACATGCCTTCCTCCATTTGTTGCCTGAAAACTAAGGAATTGAAGATTTTCTGCTTAAATCTTTATTGTACATCTACCTAGATAAGTAAGAAGTGTCCCATATCTAGTAGTCATGCCACTGAATTGAGAAAACACAGAAACATTATCGGTTTTAATGTAAAACTGAATGTATTAATGCGATATGATAGTAGATGAAGCCCAACTGATAACAGTGAAGTGCTTCATTTTGTCATATGATGGTAATTTTTAATGTACTCAGAAATTGTGTTCAGAAATTGTCCTAGCAATGTATCTCCATTTTTTAAACAGTAATGCTACTGTAAAGTTGGTTTTGTTTAGTTTCACATAGAGTAACACTTTTCAGGAATACATCTTATTTGTTAAATGATGAGCTCTTGTACACAAGTCAGCATATCCCTCTGCATTCTCTATTAAGTAAAGTTTTCTTGTGCTCTGTTGATTTTTAAAAGTGTTAACTTTTACAGTGATCAATATTTTCTCAGGTCAGCATAACACCTGGCTATCAGTCAGGTAAGATTTTGCAGGTTCTTTTGGTTCTTAAATGTGTTACCCCTACTTTTTCAATATCCTACATGGTCCCAGATCAGCATACCCATTCCTGCTATCAGTTAGGTAAGATGTCCAAGGGAGGGCAAAATATTTGTCAGGATCGTAACCCCTCTTATAACATGGATTTCGCTGACTCATTTAAAGTGATGACAGGTCTTCAAGAACACAACCCTGTCATTGTTCAAGGGTTCTAGTGGTATTAAAAACTTTATGCTGAAGGGAAGACTTGCCAATAAGAAGATATTATGTATCCATGAAACAAAGGAATGGAAAGTGAAAGGGTTGACTAATTTCATGGGAAAATTTATCATTGTTGCTGAGAGAAGTATTTGAATCAGCAGACAAAAATATATTAATCATCAGAACATCAGTATTTTGCTCAAGGAATTTATCAAACCAGTGCATGCTAATTTTCCTTTAATGACAGGACTTTGAAGCCGGAGTAACCACAAATTTTCAGAAGATATGAATCTGCATCCAAAACATGTTTAAGAATCTGACTTGAAGTCATATGCTAGATTTTTGAAGTATTCTCTTAGTGTTGTATATTTCTTTTTTCTTTTCCTTGTCTCTTTTTTAATGTGCATTTGCCATTTTCTGTACTAACGAGGTATAGCCAAAGAAGTTGCCTCGTTTGTTTATATCTGCTCTATACTTGTTGTGTATTCGCCCCTTTTTACAAATATATTGAATATTCATATACATTTTACAAGCATATGAAAGTTTTTACTATAACACACAGCAGACAATAGAAATATAGTAGCTGGTAATTCCAACAAGGGAAGTTCCTGAGGCCCTCTAGTTTTACACATCTTTCCTGTCTTGTGTAAGGTCATTGCTAATTAAGGATACCAGACATGCCAGTATGTGACTGTACCCAAGAAAATTCCAGAACTCTTTATCCTGTGTTTGAAAAGTGTAAAAATGCAGCAAGTACATCGATTCTTTTTTGTTGACTCTGCCTGATCCATCCCATGAAAATTGAGAATGGAGTTCATGATAATAAACTTGTAAATGAGTTAATGACCATTTATTAGTAGAGCATCAGATCTGGAATTATTACACTTATTGATATGTAGTTTATCATTAGTCAGAATGGAAATTTTCTCTTAGCTGTCAGTTACGGTAAAACGCTGCACCTCTTGGTTTTTAAATTGAATATTGATAATCTGTATTCTTCATAGGTCATCCACGGCAACCAACGAAACCCCTTATTCGATTAAGAGTTGAATACACAGATGAATCTCAGATGTTTAATGTGTGTCGGTTTGGCCACAGGTTTGAAGAAGAAGTGGCTAATCCTAGTGACATAGTTTTGTTCAAAAGAATGAAACGAGAAGTAAAGAAGGATACTATTGGTATTGACAAGGATGCCATGGATGCTGTACATGCTGAAGATGTATGTTTCATTTGAGCTTACTTTAGATCTGTTATTTATGACATAGTAGGTGATCTGTGTTCATATATTGATGTTGCATGATGTTTAAAGAAGGGGAACAAAATTTTTGAAAATTGTGTCAAAGTTGTTTGGAGCTAATTGATTATAAAGATTGATAATAGAGTTTATGATATGTTGCATGACTTTGATTATTCAGTGTTTCATCAGAGGTATACTGAGGCTGATAATTTCAAGAAGTGTTTTTAATGGGAGAGCTGTTTAGATGAAGTAATTTGGAAGTAAATAAAAGGGAAAAGTATGAAACAGAAATGCAGCATATGGCAAATGAGACAGTGGGGATGTTCTTTGTAGATATATATGAAGAAAGAGATGGATGGATTTTTAAATGAGTTTTGTTAGGGATGCATTAGATGTGGATTGAAGGTTTACAATTGTTGATTATGGTGGTTTGTGGTATGTAAAGATAGTAAGGCAGATGTGATGAAGGACAAATGGAGACATTTCAGCCTAATATGCATACTTAATGGTTATGAAGCACTGATATTTTGTGAAATACTTGTTCATTTCATCACACTAAGCAAAATAGAGCATTTGCTTTAATTATTGATAAGGTTATGTTCATTTGCCCCTTCCAAGTAAATGGTAAGATGGACAGAAATAACAGATAAGTAAGTAGATATGGTTGAAAAATTCACCAGAAATATTTAATGAGTAAACTGAAACTGGAATGGACATGAGAATAGAGAATTGAGGTATGGACATTGATAAAAAGGAAACTGATGATTAAACATTTGTGAATAGTGGTAAATGGCAGAGGTATTAAGTTGAGTGGATATAATGAAGTATTAGAAAATTAAGGAGATAGGTAATAATCACAGTAACATTTTATAGGGCATTGCATGTAATCTTTTGTTTAGTTAGGTTGTTTTTACAGTCATGGTAAAATTTGCCTCTTTGGCCAACAGGTAACAGAGATTCGTATTGAAGATCGTGTGGAACAGTACTTCAGTTGCCTGGAGGAGCAGAATCAGCAGATGTGCTTGTTGACTGAGCGTGGACTGGCAAGTGCTGTGCATTCGTATGTGGAGAAAGATGATAAAGATGCACTCAAAACAATCTTTGAGTAAGTTTCCCCCAGTTTGAATAATATATAGGATTGATTGAAATTACGTGGGTATTTAATCAGTTGAGTATCTTTTCTGCCAGGTGGAGACCTTCCAACAAGGCTTTGTGACAGTCTTTCAAGAATTGATATTTCTGGAATGCAAGTACTCAGAAAATCCCTCAAAAACAAATGCAGTAAAGTGACCACTTGATAACCATATATTCAGATAGGTTCCAGATATGGTAATAGTAAAGTGACTGTTTCATGCCTGCCTCTTGCTACTAATACTAATGAGTCAACCATGCCAATATTTACATTCATTGCCTTGAAAAATGTCTAGGATCCTAATATATGCCTTGCAGCAAATAGAAGATATAATGAACAGCATCCTAAACCTGAAGGCAGCTTAGCAATGCAGATATAGAATCAGCAAATCAAATGTAATATTTGGAGATATATTAAAGAGGCACCAGATTGAAATAAAAGAATGCCCAGCAAGGAAGCTGGGATGCTCATTTAATGCAGTATCTGGAGATGAGGAAATGTGCATGGAGTGACAACAGAGACATTCAAAGGAAGACTACACACTTGTTGAAGACAGTACCAAATGAATGTCAATTGATAACTGCACCAGAGGAGTGGCCGCTAAGAAAAACAGCATTATACAACAGGTAAGATATGATGAGTAGTACTGATTGACAGAAACAACATTATCCAACAGGTATTTAACTTGTTGAGTGCCATGCGCAAGCCCTCCCATGACGGCAAAGTTTTATTGTAAGTACTGATAAGTAGGTAGGTTCTCAGTATGCCATAGTTCTGCCTCTCTGTCTAAGACCCTTGCTTTCACCTCCCTCACCACTCCATCTATATTCTTGATGCAGACCCACTTTTACAAAAAATCCTTCATCCTTGTCTCAATTCAACTCAGACGCTGCTTTCCTTGTACATAGTCCTCACTTCATTAAACAACTTTCCATTTACCCAATTCATTCACAGCACCTATCACAAGGCTTCTCTGTTATTACTCCACATCCATAAATACCACGCACAGGTCTCTCTTGTTTGATTTCTCATACAAATTCTTCAAGGTAAGAACCTGATCCATACAACATCTACCTTTCGTGATATATGTATATCATTGCTTTTTACATATCATATCTTTACTCGTAATGTTTTCCTCACAGGCACCAGATAGGAAAAACACACAAATTCATATTATCTCTGGAAAAAGATTTCAACGAGGATGATGTTCAGGAGGACATTATCAAGTACCGGCAGGAAAGGATGGCTCGTAATAATGCAAAAGAGGAAGAGGAGGAGGTATGTATTGTTTCTTGGTGCACCTAGCCAAGGTTTGTTATTGGATATAGTATGTGGTGTAATTCTTTTGGGATTAGATCAGGAATGCATGAATAAGAAGGCTTTTGTGTCTTGGAATGTATCACGTCAGTGGGTATTGAGTTTAGCCTGGTAATTTGAAAGCTTTTTGTCTTTTTAGCTTTTCATGTTGCCATGTGTTCTTGCTCCTAAGATTGATCTCGAGAAATTTTTTTTCGTTAATTGATACCTCTTACATATCATAGAAAATCAGTTACCATCTGTGGTGTTGTTTAACTGTCTTATGATAATAAATAGATTTGAAATAATGATAGTACTGTCCCTTCCTTCTAACGTAATGTCTGATCATCATTACAGGCCATAGCTACACTAAGTAATCCCAGCAGAGTGAAGACAAGAGTTAGCGCAGAAAATGACGATGAAATGAGTGACTTTAATGATGACAGTGATAGTGCACCACCGCCTACAAGGTAATGTGCTTACCATACCTTGTGGTTCTTCATTCTGATAATCATATTTTTCATTAGTTTTTCTATCTATGTTTTTCCAGTATTCCAGTGTTGAAAATGACTTTGCTCTGTGTGGAGGAAAATTATTGTATTTTTTCCCTGCTTCCTCTCTTTTCCCACTTTTTACACATAATCTTGATTTTCCCATGAGACTTTAGTCTCCATTCTTATTTGAACTCTCTTGTACAGAATTATTCCATTTCATCCTATCCAATTATTCCTCATGCATTGTGGTGCAGTTAGGTCTGTCAAAGTAGGGGGCATTTGGGGGTGGACACAAGGTATTTTTCCTCCCCATTCACCTTGCCACATTTCATCTGTTGTAAGGCTTTCACCACCTTTTTTGTTTTCACCAAACTTCTATCCACTATGCATACCCTCACCTGACCTACATCTGCCACTTTATCATCAAACACATTCAAGAAACGGATGGTATTTCAGTTGAATTTCTTAAGAAAAGTGGTGACTGTGTTGTTGATTGGTTGGTAGTATTTTCAGTGTATGTACCTAAAGTTTGGCAGAATGCATTAATAGTGCCGTTGTATAAAAGCAAGGTGAACGAAGGTGACTGTTGGAATTTCAGAGGTATTAGTTTGTTGGGTGTACTTGGTAAGTTGTATGGATGGGTGATTGAGGGATGTTGTGGTTTCAGGAGTAGTAGAGGATGTGTGGGTCAGGTGTTTGTTCAGAAGAATATATGTGAGAAATACTTTGAGGCACTTAAGGGTTTGTATGTGGCATGGATCTGAAGAAAGCACATGACTGAAATACTTTCTGGAAGGTGGTTCATGTTATAAGCAATGATGAGTTTTTATCAAGTGAGTAAGGTGTGTGTGCGAGGATGTAGATAGGAGGGTGAGTGGTTCTAGGTAAGAGCTGGTAAGGGGGTAAAGATTTTGGTGTATTAAAGAATGTGTGGACAGAGAGTTCATTGTCTTTAAGGACATAGATGGGTATGTTTGGTATAGCAATCCTGTCACTGTTATATGGGATGTGAGGCATGAGCCTTTACATGAAATGTGAAGGATAGAGGGAGTGCATTGGAGATGAAATGCATGAGGACAATATGTGGTGTAAGGAGGGTTGATTAAATGGCATGGTGTGAGATAGGTTTGGTAGTAAGAGGAGTACATGTGAGAGAGCTAAAAATGGTTTGGACTTAAATAGAAGATTGAGAAATTTGAACTTAGAGAGAGGATGATTGAGGAAATGATGACTAAGAGGGTATATATGTCAGAAGTGGAGGAACAAGGAAAACAGAGATACCAAGGAGGAGGTGGAATGATGGAATAAAAGATGCCATGAAAGGTTCAGGGTCTGAACATGCAGGAGGGTGTAAGACATGGAAGAGATAGAGCAAAGTGGAGCAATGTGGTGCCCTATTGTGGATATGGGGCCCTGGTTTTGATGCATTATACATGGTAGATAGGGAGTGGATGTGAGCAAATTAAACCATTTTTTCGTGTGTTCCTGGTGCTGCCTTGCTCCTTGGGAAAGAGCAACATGTATGAAGGTAAAGGGTATTTGTAATCAAAGAGCCAACAGAATTATTGTTTTGATTTAATTGTCAGGAATTTTGTATCTATGTCTCTGCCTGTGTTTTTCACCAGCCCCAAATATAAGGAATAAGAAAGGCCCTGAATTCTTCCCTAACCTAAGAGCCAAGAATTCTTTAATATGACTTTGTTATGTGACTTGTGCATATGCATTATTAGCCAAAATATCCTCATTTACCTGCATACACTCAAAATTGTAGACGTGAATGATTCTGGTTGAGATCCTTTTGTTTAAAGTTCAGAAGCAACATGTATAGCACAAATGTTTTTTTTATTTTTCATTTTAACATTTCCTTCCAGGGGACGAGGATCTCGAGGTGGCAGGGGAAGATATAGCAGAGGGTCTAGAGCTGCTGCCAATACTTCTGTTACTGCTAGTCGTGGATCATCAAGTAAAACACCTCTCTTGCTTTCGAGGTATTAGAATATTTTGGTTTGGTTATTATTAATGCTAGTGTTACACCATGAATAGTTTTAAAGCCAAATGAGAACTAATTACTCTGCTTGAAATATCAAAAATGTTGCTTTATTGATATGTGACTTATAAAGGAAAGCTCCATCCTCATTTCAGATACTGTTTAAGCATATTAAGCATTCCCTGATATTATGCACAACAGTTTTTGATATTGCTTCATTCTCTACTAGCAAATGTGAATGACCACATGGCCCAAGTGACTTTGGATAAGGGCTTGCCTCTTTTGCTTTGTGATGGTCCTCAGACTAAACAGTCAGTGTGCCAGTGCCTTCTCTCATTTCCTTATCTTGTTTTAGTCTCCTTTTTATAACTTATCTCAGTATTTTCATTTACCTTTTGTATGTGTGCTTACTGATGCAACTTTCATTCTTGCCACAGTTGTTTCCTTCATGCAAGCAAAGAATTCTTGTATTGCTTATGTGCTGTCCAAACGAACATTAAGAATTATTGAAGATACCTGGAGCATTTGTGTTGTATCCTTATAACTTGAAGGTGTGTAGATAGTCAGCAACCAAATGTTTGGAAGATTTGCTACCATGCTGTGATTTAGAGAAGGTTATCTAATGTAAATAAAGATGTGCTACATTAAAATAGCTTGCCACTAACTGACTGGGGAAGACTGGTATAACACATTATAACAGTAATCATATATTACAGCTGTTATCACAGACTGTCAGACAAAATTGTATTGTTTGTTTCATCTTTGATGTTTGTGGGACTTATTTCTCCATTTGTTTCCAAACTCTGTTCTTGGGAGGTTCATTGCATGTGAATGGAAAAAACTGTTTTAAAAAAAATTCTTGTTTACACTTTGCCAAAAAGAAGAAAAATTTACTGATTGAAATGTGTTCTAGTGATGGGTCTCCAAAGCTGTCTGCACGAGGGAGCAGGGGCCAAGGGAGTAGAGGCAGAGGACGGGCCGCAGTAAGTTTAAGTTTCTTGTTGGTTGTAGTAGTAAGTTTCATAGGCAGGAAATGGAGAAGTAAGCTGATTCTTCTTAGTCTTTGTTAGTAGTAGGATGGACTGGGGCTCTTGGTAAGTTAAACTGGTGTCTTGTTGCAATTTTGGTGTTGTGCTTTAAAGTAATATAGTAAGGCCAGGCTGCACTAAAGTTTCCTGGCTTTGTTTTTAGTATTGTTAGTAAATAATTAAGCGAAGATAGACTGAATTAATCTTGCTAAGCCATGTTAGCAACATGGGATAGTTTGTGGTAAATTCACAATAGCCCAGGCATTAATAGTAAATGATAGCTTGGGGTAAGCTGCAGGAAATTACCTTGTTCTTGTGAATGGTATTAACTGTAAGTTTTAGAGATGAAGGAGGCTATGAGATGAGGGCTTTGTCTTGTCATTGTTGGTAGGAAAAGAAACAGTTGGAACAGATTCCAGTAGCTTAAGTTGGTCTTAATGAAAGGACCACAGTAACTAAGGACACATCTAGAAATTTGAAATCATGATGTTTTCATTAATTCAGGCAGTCTTCATGTCAATTATACATTGATCCCATTTTGCCAGTTGCCTGTACCTAACAATGGAAAATCTGAGTTTTCAGCACACAGCAGCTTTATACCTAATGATATATCATTTATTTTTGCACCAAAAGAAAGTGCATTTCTTTTTCCTTGCAAGCCTTGGTCAGCTTGTAGAATAGCCATCCTGTTGATACCAAAATTAATTGTCATTACATATAATTGAAGCCTGCTGAACTTTAACATAGCTTTTGTAAACATATGTTGGCACCAAGTGCATGCTCATGCACGCAGGGGAGGGATCCCTTTTATTCTGTGTGTGTGTTTGTGTGTGATGGGGGAATTGTGCTGGTAATATAAAGTGATATTGACACTTTTGACTCTAGATTTTTTACATATGAAAGGCTTTTTTTTTTTTTTTTATTTTTTTTATAAAGCAGCAGCAAATGTTATATTGTTACAGTACGTGTTGAATTTTGTTCACAGCATTTTTGATGTTATATTCTTAAGAGACCTACAATAAATCAAGAGGTGATTTGATATCAGTAACAGAAATAACTTAACCTTACTGACATTGTGAACCATGAAGTAACTTAACTGGAAAATGTGCCACCTAGCTATGAATATGATAAGAACGGATGAAAGGAGCTTCAAGGAATTGTGGTCAGTGTACGTACAGTAATACAAATGCTGCTGTATTATCTGATAAGGAATAACATAATTTACCTAATAGGCATTACAGAAACATTCCTATTTTTCACTTATGGAATTAAGCAGTTTTACAGGGCAGCACTTGAACATGGGATACATGTGAACGTACACGATACTAATTGAATGGTTGTATTGGTACGGGAACTGCTTGCTCCTGGGAAAGAATCTAAAGGTAGACACTAAAGAATTAGATTGTGGATGATATTCAAAATTATAGTGTTTTCTAGTAGAAACATAGTAAAGTTGCTGACTGATATCTAAATTATGAATGTATTCAGGAAAGTAGATTTCGAAGGTTGTACATGAAGTTGTGTGGCAACCTAAATACAGTATTTGGGAAGATTGTGCTAGTGCTGCTGCCTTTAGAAACACTTTGCGGTAAAGCCAGTATAAAGATTTGGAAGTGATTAAACTAATACAATAGCCTTATTTATAGAGCCCTTATGATGAGCTTATCTTTTTCTGAGGGTTTTATTTCCAAGAGTAAATTTCTAAGGTATTGTTTTAGTAATCTTGATCTGTTAGGATAATCGAAGGTTATGTCAGGGTGGCTGTTTTTCCATATTCATCTTGAGTTTAGCAGTCTGGTAATGAGAGTCAAACGTCCAAAAGAAGTCATGGATAGTTTGATGTCATGGAAGTCATGGATAGTTTGTGGTCATGAAGGGAGAGCCCTTCCATTGAAAGTATTATGTTTGTAGTCCTTTAGACTTAACTTTGATGAAAATAGTTTAATTGTGCATTCTTACTATACATCTTACTGTACTTATCTCCTTTATTTACCCTCACTGCCTGCATGGAAACTTAAACTACATTTTAGGTTTTCTTCTAGAAAACTGTCAAAGTCAGCTTTTTAGGTTTGATATAAATGCTTCAGTTTAGAGACAGAATTTATGTTTTCCATGAAATTTTTCAGTTTAAAGAGGATCACAGTAATCATTCTGGTGTACTTACTGATTCATACAAATGTCCTATCTCCAGTCCAAAAATGAAGCCACCATGATGAATTCCTTCTTCCGGAATAACCAGACTATGGTATCTCGTGGAGTTCGTAAAGGTGCTGTATTTGACAGTGACAGTGATTAGTACTGTGGAATACATCCAAGAGCAACTGCTGATGCGTTTGAGACAATTAATTACCACAGTAAGAAGTTAGTGACCAACTTTTAGTATGCCACACTTTCTAGTTTTGTCAAGATCCTGCAGTCATAACTGAAGCTGGCCACTGCTTTACAGTTATATGTGCATTTTTTATTGCATATGACTATTCCTGTTACCAAGTTTATTGTTTTTAGACAAATGTATTCATGCTGTGATCATTTGTGTAAGGTGACATCACCCCCAAGTACTCAGTAATGGAGCTTTATAAAACAAACTGACTTGTTCTTCACACACCATGATGAATATTGACAACATCCCTGGCTGCCTTTTAGTAAAAAGGTCCACAAGTTTACAATGAAGAACATTACCTGTTGCTAAGTTATATATTTTGATGTGTTGTTCCTGCTGAGGAATGGACATAAATACATTGATGAAACTGTTTGAAAACGTGACTCATTGATGTAGTTTGGATCATGACCAAAGCATGAAAATTTACTTGATGTGGTGATGATTTAGGTTGAGCCAGAACATTATCTCCAACTCCAATGCATTCCTTTGGTGTGTCAGTGAGATTTATTTTTAATCTGATGTCTGTGATAGTTTTTCCTTTAGTACTGCGTCAGTTCTCTGTCAGGATCCACAATGTAAAGACATCAATTGCTACTCTTTAATTCTACATTTGTGCCGACATGTTCCTTTCAGAACCTTTGCCTAAGTATTTAGTGTTAGTATTTGGTAATGTGGTTAAGCTTTCGATGAAAAGCAACACTTTGGATGTGAGATAAGCACAGACATTGGTTATCTCATGTTGATGTGATTAAAGACAATTATTAATTTTCCTTTTTTATCATTAAGAATTATTGTTAGTATTTATAAGTTGTTTCAAAATTTTTATCATGTGAACAGTCATCGTGTATGTTGTTACCAGCATCCCAATGAAACCCTGGTTAGAGCTCTTTAATCAGGAACATATCTACAGTGCTAATAGATATTTGTATGTTTTTAGAAAAAAATATATAAGAAACCTTACCAAGCACATCCCATACTCCTGAAGTGAGGATGCGACAGACAGACAGATAGCTGTTTCTTATTTTATGTAAGTGTTGTATATTTTCAATTTTTAAATAACATTTTGAATATTACTTGGCTCATTATTTCCATTGTTGACTTTAACATTTTCAGTGTTCTTTCATGTATTTTTAGCCTGCAGTCTGTAACCCCTTATTTACATGGAAACTAATGACATGTAGTTTGAATTGATTTAACTTGGACATTTTTGGTATCTTTTTTTTTTTGTTTGACTACTCATTTCATGAAGATTTTTTTTTGTTTATTGAGTACTCACAATTAGTATATATCAGTAATGCTTGATTGTTCTAGATGAAAAATGTAGCCTGAATTATCTGTATGTAAATGAACCCACAGTTGTCTTTTACATTTAGATTACTTTTGATCAAGAGTATTTTATTTTTTCTTGAAAAGGGTTAGTAAAATTATGCAACATTTGATATCCCGTGCTGGAACCAGGAGTTAAGTTTGCACAGGTGTAGACCAGGTTTACTTTTGTGTGTTTCAAATGGAGGTAGTAGGTTTACCTCAGGAAGTTGGAGGTCCTTGTTTTCTTTGGCTAGGCTGATGAGGAACCTAGTTTTATGAATAATTTCATCAGAAGGGCCATGTTCCCTCAGACAAAATAGGCTTTCCCATAATATCTTTTATCAAGAGAGGTAAGTCCATGAGTGTGAGCTCATTGCAAGAGGAGTAGATGATGATTGTAAGGATTGAAGTTGTAGACTCACATAGAAAAGAAATTTAGACAGTTCTCTTTTGAGACAAGGGAGACTGGTAGTGGGATCTTCGAGTGAAATGAAATGAAGGGTGTCAGATCAAGCCTTCCAGATGATACAGGTGCTTATGCAAAGAAAGATGTAACATTGTTAATGAGGGTTGAGTAATTTGAACAAAGTTTGATTCTTAGTGTGTCGGTAGAAGAATGTTAGCTGCAGAGGTCAAGTGTGAGGATAAGAATGTTTGTAGTGTTTATATATGCACTATGTAATGATAGTAATGGGAAAGGTAATGATGCTTCTTGGAGAGAACATGGAAAGGCATTATAGAAAATAAACACCTAATTGCCCAGATTACAGTGCACTATCCCCAAGGTAATCCAGCCCCCAAATTTTGTACATGTCAAGGCCATACTCCTTTTAAGTGGATATGATAGCATTTGCTATGGCTTCTTTTCTTAAGATGAATGAAACTGAAGATTTTGTAGGTTTTAAATTTCACCCAGTGCATATATCTCGGACAGATCAATGGAACATCTTCGTAGATGTGGTTTCTGTCAGCTTATCAGGATCTGTCGAGTTTACTGCATTTACATATTTAGAGGCTCTCGTCAAGTGATCTCCAGTGATCCAGTTGATTTCATTTTACGGCTTCTCATATGCATGTAGAATTCTTCTTTGCATGAAAATGGTGCTCATGAAGCTGAATGTCCCCTTAAGCCATCAGATCTAACAATGGCAAGAAATTTTCTTCGTCAGTTTTGGAGTGAAATTGTCCATGTAGACTAGGAAGGGGATGTTCTATCACATGGGTGTATAGACTTCATAAAGTATTGTATGTTCTATGAAGGTGAGCATTTCTATGCACTTTATTCGGATTCATATACC
>JAUUDZ010126965.1:0-19127 GCA_032361705.1 Panulirus versicolor
ATTGTAGATACCATATTGTGGTGGTGAGGTTTGGTCTGGATAAAGTAATAATAACTTACTGTCTGCTACACGTGTCAAGTACAAATATAATCTGCTCTCCTTCTTGGCTTTCCACAACACCTACACCATGACAATGTATGTTAAGGCACGTTAGTTATACCAGCGCATCTGATGATATTAATGATATGCGGGGTATGATAAAGAGATTATAGATTAGTGTCGCGTAAGACAGTTTGATGATGTAGTATAATGGGTATGACGAACAGAATGACGGCTGAGTAGATAATAGACATTGAATCATTTTTCCATTTATTCTTTGTATTGTTAGTTGGGTATATTCGGTAGGGTATTTCTAACTCGTGTACGGTACTTACCATGATTCGTGATGACCTCTACCACGTACGGGGCTGGAGTGGCCTGGTCGTGAGGTACTGACCAGCCACTACACTGATGTGTGATCCTCACCGCGCTAGTACCCTGGTCGTCTACTTACCTGGTCGCTAGTACACCTCCTGGTCGTCTACTTACCACGTTAGTACGCCTTCTGGTCATCTACTTACCACACTAATACGCCTCCTGGTCATCTACTTACCACGTTAGTACGCCTCCTGGTCATCTACTTACCACGTTAGTACACCTCCTGGTCATCTACTTACCACGTTAGTACGCCTCCTGGTTGTCTACTTACCACGTTAATACACCCGGTCATTTACTTACCACGCTAGGACTCCTCCTGGTCATCTACTTACCACATTAGTAAGTCTCTTACTCATCTACTTACCGCGCTCGCATGCCTCCTGCTCATGTACTCACCTTCCTAGTACGGTTCTTGATCATTCTTAAAGGCGTGGTATGTATTACTCACCAAGGTGATATGGGTAATTTACTCACCCCGCCGAACCGAGCAGCGGTGACGTGCCAATGACTCATGGTGAGTATGGACGGGGCCAAGATGGGAACAGACTCATGCACACACACACACAACATTATCCCCAGATGGTACCTGTGCATGACGGAGGCAGGTCCCTCCTCCAGGATACAGCCTACTACCAGACAGACCATATAGGTAGCAGATGTGTACAGTGGGAGCAACCTACCACTGTGGTAATGGTAGGAATAGTATCATGATGATGAGTTAATACTCACACTTAGTATGTCTTAATCAAACTCTCCAGTCATGATCTGCCGGAGCTGATCATGACGCACACCTACCATGAGAGGAGCCAAGGATGAGGGAGACCTACCATGCTGGGAGGGCTGCATCACGTCGCTGGGGGCAGGAGCGTGTGAGAGGGGAGGCAGGGACACCTGGCGGTCGTTGTACAGGTCGGTTCCTTGAGGTCCCGACACAACATAGTCTCCTTTCTCCTGCAACACCAGCAGAAGCATGGGTTAATGACGACCCTCGTTGTACCGGGGGATCCACGTGTAGGTGTTCGTGACCAATGTAATGCCTGACATGACAACCTTCTGTTGAGATTATATTCCTAAGTTGAAATAAAACGTAAAACGAAAAGAACTCGAGCCTTATAGAGCAAGGTGGAGGTAGAGAGTGAGTCACCAGGCGGCTGAGGAAAATGTCTTAGGAAAGAAAAGGAGAGAATAGTTGTGGCTACGTTCCCCGTGTTGTGCTGGCCTGGTGTCCGGCCATAGATGCTTCAGCCAGTGTCAGCGTCCTGCTGTATGTTGACGATACGTTACCCGGGTGGAAAGGAACACCTAGGTCAGCCAAGCCACGCCTGGCCCTCACCACGACAGTAAACATGCTGGAGAGGAAGTACAAAATGAACACAAAGATAGCGAGACCGCTTGTTTAGCAGGGAATATTTCAAATGGTTTGGTTAGTCAAGAATATTGTTCTTAAAATAGGAGAAAAAAAAGAGGTATGAAAGAAGGAGATACAGTGTTCCCGCTGAGATGAAATTGCTTCGTCAATTATAGCAGGTCCAGCGGCGGCTCACACTCGTGCCGGCCTGACCTTGACCTACCCACACCAATCAATATCAAATTGCTCTTAACAACTGTTGGTCGGAGACCCGGCCGATAAATGGGGCGATTGGTTGCCTACCAGTCACAGATCCTACTCTTCATATCTTGTAGTGATTACTGAGGGAGACGGTCCTGAGGAAACTTCGTGTAGTGGCCCAGACAACTGCCATACAGAGAGGGGATCAGGTCTTACTCCCGCAGGTAGAGTCAGGATTCACGTAACCTTCGCAGGTTGTGGGTCGGGTGTGTGGTGACCAGAAGTAAGCATCTGGTGGGCCGTGAGCAGTGACAGACATAAAGGTAACGGTAGCGTATGTAGTTACTGGACGCTGTCACTCAGACCTCAGTGACCTGATCATCCTGGTACCGTCCAGCTCCGGCTGTTGAGTTCCATCTGCGGACGTCACTCAGCATTACGTCTCCCCTCGCACTCGGGTCCACCAGCACCTGGGTCCACCAGCACCCGGGCCCTCTAGCACCCAGGTCCTCCAGCACCCGGGTCCACCAGCACCCGGCCCTCTAGCACCCAGGTCCTCCAGCACCCGGGTCCGCCAGCACCCGGGCCCGCCAGCACCAAGGTCTACCAGCGCCCGGGTCCGTTAGCAACAAGGTCCACCAGCGCCCGGGTCCGCCAGCACCCGGGTCCGCCAGCATCCGGGTCCGCCAGCACCCAGGTCCGCCAGCACCCAGGTCTACCAGCACCCGGGTTCCTTCTTGCTTTTCATGTGTATGGTCTTCAGATGGGTTCCATAACAACAGTTCTCCATTGTCAGTGACACTATTTTTTTCTTCTTCGTTACTGTGAACCGGAGCGTTGATTCCCTAGTTGGTAGGTGACGTTAACTTGACAGCTGAAGACTAATTGTTTAAGTAACCGGAGCATAATTAAGAAGGAAGATATATTATCAGTTAAGGACAGAGAGAGATTGTGAGTAAGATACAGTGAAAGAAAAGAGTTATGGTTCAATAACTTTTTTCCTTCAGCAGATAGTGTAGGATTATCAGTGACACACTCCAGCGGATTCGATCGCCTTTGTAATAATGCAAATTCCTCAGCAGATACCTCGAATTCTATAAAACGAGTGAATAAGTTTAGTGAAACAAGAATATCAGGAGAGATGTCAGTCGTAATTAACAACTGGTGGCATTTGGCAACGATATCTATCCTAATTAATGGAGAAACATCAGATGGCAACACTTGATATAGGTTGGGTGGAACGGGAGTGCAAAACCGAGCCTGGTAGATTGAGTGAGGCGGTAGTGTAAACCCGAGCATGGTCGGTTGAGTGAGGCGGTAGTGTAAACCCGAGCATGGTCGGTTGAGTGAGGCGGCAGTGTAAACCCGAGCCTGGTAGACTGAGTGGGGCGGTAGTGTAAACCCAAGCCTGGTAGACTGAGTGAGGCGGTAGTGTAAACCCAAGCCTGGTAGGGCGACTGGGGCGGTAGTGTAAACTCTCGAGCCTGGTAGCGTTGTCAATAAATCGTCAGTTAAGTCAATTGAGGATCTTTATGTTCGTCATTTGTTAAGTTTTTCAATTGGACGGGTCTTTTGCGTTTCTTGCTTCGTTATAACTCACTTTATATCTGATTATGACATTTTTAAAACGATATGAATATCATTAATCCTAATTAGCTAATATCACTATTATCACTTCGTCATCCAACCTTGTAATTACTATCTTTCATCAACGACCATTTCTCATAATTCCACTAATTTCAGAGTTCCTTATATTGACCATGATATCAGTTTCGTTAACCGACTCTTCAATATTTGTCGCTTCTCAGGGCGTTTAAAGTGCTGTCCTTTACGGAAATCGTTTAAGATCTAGTCTTGTCTTTCCCCCTCAAAACGTTTAAAGTCTTTTCTTCCCACACAAGTGTTTAGAGTCCTGTCTTGTTTTGTCTTTCCCTCAAAATGTTTAGTATTGCCCTTCCCTTGAGCGTTTAAAGTCTAGCCCTTCTCTCAAAATGATTATCATTTCCTTCCCCAAAAACGTTTAAAGTCGTGTCCTTTCAAAACGTTCAGTGTTGCCATTCCCTCAAAATGTTTAAAGTCGTGTCCTTCCCAGAAACGCATAAGGTCGTGTCCTTCCCTCACAACGTTTAGTCTTGTTATTCCCTGAAAACGTTTAAAGTTGTAACCTACCCTCAAAACATATAGTTCGTCCCACAACCGTTTAAAGTCTTTACCTTCACCAAAACGTTATTTTTTTTTCTCTTCCCATAAAACGTTTTTAGTCTTATTCTACCCTCATAGCTTTAAAGTCTTGTCCCTCCCAAAAAACGTTTAAATCTTGTACCTTCCACAAAACGTTTATTGTTCTCACAAAACGTTTCTTCACAGTGTGTGTATACAGCAGACGGGGAGCGAGGTGTGTTGATTGTAAGCACAACTGACCACACCATCACTCTCTTATCAGAATCAAGTCCGTATGTGTGGTACACCATCTTGTAATCAGTCAGTGCACCACTGGTGTACAGGTGTCCTGGTCATGTCATCACCTTCAGTGCACCACTGGTGAACAGGTGTCCTGGTCATGTCATCACCTTCAGTGCACCACTGGTGTACATGTGTCCTGGTCATGTCATCACCTTCAGTGCACCACTGGTGAACAGGTGTCCTGGTCATGTCTTCACCTTCAGTGCACCACTGGTGAACAGGTGTCCTGGTCATGTCATCACCTTCAGTGCACCACTGGTGTACAGGTGTCCTGGTCATGTCATCACCTTCAGTGCACCACTGGTGTACAAGTGTCCTGGTCATGTCAACACATTAAAGTGATCATTAGAACACTCAGTACAGGTAACCCTGTGAACCTGTCCTACTGATCGCAGGTCTACTGAACCTCGGTGCTTGGTGCTCGAAACCCAAGTGAATCTTTCTACCTGATTCACCAAGCCCCGGTTAGTCAGTATGTTCTGTGTTGGAAGTCCCCAGATACCAGTCTATAGGGTGTTCGATTCCCCTGTGAACCGGCCTACTTGGGGCTCGCAACCAGGATGAACTCGCCAGGATGGTACCTCTCACAGTATAGATGATTGCCTATGACCACTTGCCAATGGCATTCGTCGGATTGACCCAGGTAAATGCTGATATGATATACTGCCAGAGACATCCAAATAAGTGACTGCTAGTGCGCTTGGATTCCATCCTGGAGCCATATTGTCTGTCTGATCCCCGTGTTGGTAGCGTGCCTTGCTCACTTTAGCCTCTCACACCCTCGATCGAGGGATAACTTATCCCGAGGCTGCACCCGCTGTAACCACAATAATCCTGGGTGTCGCAGTATTACTGAGGATATTTACATAGCTCAAATGTAGCGGTTGACAAGAACACCGTTGCCATGCGTGAGGAAGCTCGCGTGTGTGTGTGTGTGTGTGTCCTTCCCTCGTGGAACTGGGAGTGAAATATGCTTTTGGCCGCATATTTGCGTGCAAACAGTCCTGGGGATCACGAGCTACCGTAGACAAGTTGATGAAAACTTCCTCTTTCGTTGGTAGACTTTACGTCTTCACACGGACCGACAAAGATCCTTTTTCCTGTTTTGTTTTCATCCGTCATTTGTTCGTTTTTCTGGCAGTACGAGATCGCTCGCTATTAACCTCCCCTGTACGAGTGACAGATATTTAAGCCTTCTATAATCCACTGTGAGCATGTGGTTACATCGTTACCGATAATTCACATTTAGCGAGACTGTTACATTGGGAATACAATCTCGTCAAATGACTACTCACTCCAAAGGAGTCTACATTTCTTTGCTGCTGGAAGTAGAGCTGCCGTGGGCTGCAGGAGCCTTTTGAAATGTTCTGAGTGAACGCCTGGACTCTTTCATAGAAACTGATCTCGGGGTAATCATGATTTTATATATATATCACATGTTTACCAAATGGCGTCCTAGCTTCTCTTCGATGTATATCAACTGACTTTTATTTCTCTTTTGTGTCTCCCCTGATGATGTGATTATTATACAAAAGTGCGCTTGGGAACTTATCATGTTTCATTTTCCCTAAACATGTATGCAGATGATGTCTAGGTCTTAAGAGAAAAAAGGAACGTAAATGATTTCACCAACTAAACATACTCCAAATTTGATAGAAAAAATAGTTAATGAGATCCAATCCTAATATGTCCAAGGTAATTAGGATAGAATACAATGAAAGAAGGCCCCAGAATGAATACTACAGTGCTTGGCATGAAATAAGCTGCAAGAATCAATGTATGAACAAGACCTAAGAGTTGACATTGTACCTAATCTCTCTCCCTAGTTTCAAATCAGGAGAATTCTAAATGAGGTAAACTGACTGGTGGCAAAAATTTAGACTGCATTCCATTATACTGATATGGAAATGTTTGGTAAGCTATTCATAACTTGTACTACATCAAAACTGGATTATGTTTGAGAAGGTCTGGAGAAAAGCAACCAAGATGGTACGAGAATCAAGAGAGTTTAGATACAATGAAAGGTTGAAGGCTACACAACTGTCCACCTTAGAGGAAAGGAGAAGGATGACCTGATAACAGCATGAAGTTCCTAAATCATCTAAATGACATTGACCATCAACACTTCTTTACAAAGTGTGGTACCCGAGTTACCAGAGTCAGTGATCAAAAGAAGATGGTTAAGAAGGATGTAAAGAAATACTGGTTTAATGGAAGGGTAGTGGATGGTAGGAATGGTTTAAGCAAAGAGAATATGAATGCTGGCAACTTACAAGATTTAAGTTTTCCTGATTTCCAAGAGACAGGGCCCCACAAGTGTAAAACCCTTTTCTCATATTATACAAATAGGTAAAATCAAGTGTATGCTTTAAAGTAAATGATGTGGGAAAAGAGCACCCACTTGAAGAGTAGCACTGATTATACTGATAAACACCGTGACAAAGATAAGAACCTCATCCCCTTACGAACCTTTTGAAAAACTTTTTCCTCCTATTTTCTTGATTTTCCCCATAAAAACAGATAAGTATGTTGAGAGCATTATTCAGAACTTAGAGATGCTACAAACTTGGTCAAGATATCCAAGTGGATTGATGTTTCTGTTGCTGATATAAAGGCATTTATAGCACATAAATATGTGCTAAGTACATAGGCCTACCCTTGAGTTTTATTTGAGGGACTCATTTTATTTTTTTACTTAAATATGTGGTTTTGGAACTATTTTTACAAAGGACCAATATCAGTTGATTTGGGTGTATAATAGTCCACTTATTTTTTTTTGTAAAATAAAAGTAGCTTGATTAAACAACTGTATTTTTATAATACACATATACTTTCAATTTTTGTCTTTCAGGAAAATCATTATCACTGTTGCTTTTGTACATTGTTTAAGGCAATAAAACTTTTCATACATTATTGAAGGTAATAACAATACTTTTGGAATATTTTTGCCTCTCATTGATGCAGTTGGACTATGCATACAACAGCATTCTTTTAAATTTGTTTTAAAGATGTAATTTTTACATATTATTCAGTTATCACTCATGACAACTTTTTATTCTTGCATCAAATTATTTTCATGTTGTGTAAATAATACTTTATGCCCCTGAATTATTTTCAGCTTCTTATTAGAACAGTTGGGCTCTCTGTGCCATTTTTTTAGGATTTTTTTTTTTTATATTTCACAATATAGTATTTCCAAAATGGTCATTATTTTCATTACACAAATTGTTTCCATGGAATATCAATGTCAGATATAGAAGCTTTGAGGCTTTTTCTTATTGCAAAAGTACTAAAAAGTCCCTAATCAGCAAATTCAATTTTCTAAGGGAAAATTGACTCTTTTAAAGAACTGAACTTCAAATACAAACACTGTACTCAGAGAAAGGGTTTAATCATTCCTCTCTCTTTCTTAACATTTCCTGTGTATCTGAGGCTAGAAGTACCAATATTCCGACTCTTTCATTGTAAATTTTACAAAATGTTTCACCGGAATCCTCTAGCTCCTGGCAATTCAACTTCATTTCTCAATCATTGCTACCAAAGAAATTGTTTGGAGGTTTGTGTAGTTTCCATGAGTATATCTTATCTTTAGAACTTGTCTACCTTCATTTAATAATACTTAAACTTGAGCGTTACATGATCACTTATTCCAACTGGTGTATCACATATAATATTATCAATATCCATGTTAGTATGTCAGAAGATGTGATCTAGTAAACATCGTATACTAGTTTCCCTCTTCCTGGTCAGCTGATTGACATGTTGGCATACAAGATTCTCCTATATAAACTCTAAAACCTTTTCTCCGAGAGTCCCTGTCACCATGAGAATCCAAATTCCTCTGGTTTTTTTTTTTATAGTTTAAATTCCCCATTATCAGTACGTTACCATATCTGAGAAGTGCATGTTTTACTTCTTTATATACAACTTTGATTGTAATTTCATTGCCATCATTGCATGCAAGTTCTGGATAGTTAACATTCTTTGGAGGTTTATATAATATCAAAATCTTTATGCACTTCTTTCCTGTGATTACTTTCCATTATGTACTGTCTGAATGGCCCATTTTCCAGTATTATCTGGAACTTATAGCAATCTCTTATTAAGAGAGCCAATCTATCCCTCCTTCGCCTTCTCTTTCCCTTCATACTATCATAAGTCCTTCTAGACAGAGCAGGGGAGATCTTATCTCTCTAGTTAGCTTTGTTTTTGGAACTCCAACAATGCGCCTTCCTTTATATGAGCCTTGCATTCCAGCTCTTTACCAATACCTACTAATCCATCAACATACTTTTGTCTGACATTATCACCTCCCAATACTCCTGATCTCTCTGCAGTGTCAGTGGGACTGCTTGTACCTTTTTCCTTATTTGGTATCTTCAGTTCTTGCCTTTATACTGTATTCTTTGATTTTCTCCCTCTCTTCCTTTGATCTATCTAATTTGATGAATACTCCACTGAATTCCACCTTGTCTTTTTCTTAGCTTTCCTAAGTACCTCCCAGACAATATACTCCAAGTTAAACATAACCATAACTGGTCATCCCCTTATGTATTGTTTTTATCCACCAATTTTTCTCCTTTCTTTTGTTATCAAAAGGGCATCTGGCGACGAATTAGTAATCTCCAGATATCTTTTAACCCCATTCATTGAGGCTTGGGTGTAGACAGTCCCATATACAGTTTTTTCTTTTCATCGAACCTGAGGCTTTTAAGTTAGTAACTCTTGAATTAGTCACCTAAAATCTTTATCTCTCCCTCTTGCTTTCATCTTGTGGATCTAGTCACAATTAACTAGTCCATTTCTGTCTATCAAAATGAGTGTGTTTGTGTGCATGTATTTATGTATTTGTACCATAAGGGAAGAGAGTTGTGCACTCATAGGGCTCCATTTCCTGAACTTTCTCTGCTGTCAAGTAGCCTCTTAAACCTTTGTAAACTAATGGTGTTCACATCTCCTTAGTCATTTCATTCCAACCATCCACCACCTTTAAATCAATACTTCTTACATCCTTTCTAACTATCTTGTTGCTTGGCTAGTCATGGCCTCTAGTTACTTTGGTGCTGCATCTCTGGAAGAAGTGTTGATTGTCAGCACTGTGTAAATGATTTAGAAACTTGAAGGCTGTTATCATCCCCCATCCTCCACACACACACTCCTTATCTATATGGTAAGCAGCTTTGTAACCCTCTGCCTTTCATTGTAGATCAGTCCTCCTAATTAAAATACCTTCTTAGTTGCTCTTCTTTGTGCTGTCTCAACATCTTTGTGTTTCTTATGGTATGGGAGCCAGACTGATGAGGTACAGTCCAGTTTTAGTCTAGCACATGTTGTGAATTGCTCACAGAACATATCTTTATCCATACACTTAAATGCAGTTCCAGTACTTGGCAGCAGACAGTTTGGCTCTTTCACAGTCTTCTGTATGTGCATCTCTGGCAACAGTTTCAACAAAATGTTGACCTCTAGGCTAGGTCTGTCACACACAGATTCTTATTATTTATTTCCAACTGAGTAATGATCATACTGAGGCCTATTTTACTCTATCACATCCTCATTATCTAATGCTTATTCGGACTTATGCTTACTTTGGGGTTGTGTATATGTAATTGCCTATATGTAATTATATTTTTGTACAACACAGGAAAAGAGTTGTACACTTGTATGCCTCCATCTTCTGAGCTTTCTGTGCCACCAAGTAGCTTCTTGAACCTTTGTAAACTGCTGGCATTCACAGTCTCCTTGGTCAGTTTATTCCAACTGTCCACCAACTTTACACAAAACCAATACTTTCTGACTATTTCTTTGTCCAGCTTCGTGTCAAATGGTCTTTTGTCACTTTGGTGTTGCATTTTTTGAAGAACTATTCACATTCAATATTGTAAAGCTGATTTTTTCAAAATTTGAAGACTTATTAGATCCCACCCCAATTCTCTCCTCATCCTTATGGTATGCAGCTTTTAAGCCTCAGCCTCTCATTGTAAGTCAGTCCTCTTAATTCAGGTACCATCTTAGTTGCTCTTCTCTATACCCTCTCAGACAAATCTTTGTGCTTCTTTTGGTACAGTGACCAGACTTGTGTGGCATAATTCAGTTTTGGTCAGACATTTTGTGAATAGCTCACTTCATATATCTTTATCTATATACTTAATGCAATTCCAAGATTTGCCAGCAGACAGTTTGCCTCTTTCCCAGTTCTCTGGCAATGGTTTCAGCACATTGTTGACTCTTTGACTCCTTTCACACACAGATTCCTGTTATTAATTTCCCACTGGATAATAATCATACTAAGGACTCTTTCACTCTGCCTCTTCCTCATTATCTTGTGTTCACTTAGACTCTATCTCATTTGTCTGACCAACTTTTAGAGTTTGTCCAGGACCCTGACATCATCTGTAAACATTTTTAGGCAGGTATTAAATCCATCAGGCGAATCATTTACATGCACCAAGAATAGCAGGAAGACTAAGGCAAGTCCTGTGGTATATAACTTGTGACTGCAGCCCACTTTGAGGCTTAACTTCTTACTTGCATCATTTGCTTCCTTCCACTGGGTTATCTTCTGTCCTGTGAAGGAGTCTGACTCTTCTTTCTGTATTTAGTTCTAGCTTCTCTACCATTCTTTGATGGGGTATAATGTTAAAGGTTTTCAGGCCGTCCAGCAAACAGTCTACCCATTGCTATCTTTGGTGTAAGATGGAGCTCACCCCATCATAAAAGTTGACTCGCAGTTATGTAGTTTTTCCTTTGCAGATAATCCTTCATTTACTTTCTCATTACCTTTTCAAGTGTTTCACAGTCTACACTTGTCATTGAGACTGGTCTCTAGTTCAGTGCTATTTCTTGATCACCTTTCTCATATGTTAGCATAAATTTGCCTTCTACATCTTTGGAACTAACCCTTCCTTTAGTGAATTTCTGAGCAGTATTTTGAGCTGGAACTACCACTTCCTCAAGTGATCTACAGAGCATATTTTGAGAAGCATAGGCAATGCCTTTCCACATTCTTCTTGTGTGTATCTTTATCAGGACAAAAGGCCTTGTGGGGGTCTAGTTATTTTAATAGCCTGATTATATCATTTCTATACCTTCAAAACTTCATCCCCCTCCCACCTTTATAAAGTTGGTACAGTTTTTTCCTCTGAAGTGAATGCAGTTTTAAATATGTCTTTCAACTTCAGGGAAATCTATAGTGAAGGAGTTAATTCACAGAAAAAAGAGCTTCAATAAAGAATGCCCAGAAATGAAAAAGCTAAGAGATGTATTATGGAGATGGTATAGATGACACTGTAACCGGTCAGAATTTGAAAGGTATAAGAAAGGAAGACATTAAAGCTGCAAGATAAGTAGAGAGGAAGAGAAAACTCTAAAAAGAATATTGTCAGCTACGCAAAAACCATTCCAAAATTGTTCCATAAGTTCATCAGAAGCAAATAATTAAAAAAGCAGCAAATCATACTAAAGGGCTAGGAAGAAAGAACTTTTGAGAATGATGAGGAAAAAATGTGAAGAGCAGAATGAACAACTTCAATTTATTTTCATGCTGTGGGAGTACTTAGGGAAAAAAAGTCTTAAGTGTGAACAAATGTGGCCTTTGTTGTCTTTTCCTAGCGCTACCTCACGCACATGTGGGGGGAGGGGGTTGTTATTTCATGTGTGGCAAGGTGGCGATGGGAATGAATAAAGGCAGACAGTATGAATTATGTACATGTGTATATATGTATATGTCTGTCTGTGTGTATATATATGTATACGTTGAGATGTATAGGTATGTATATTTGCGTGTGTGGATATGTATGTATATACATGTGTATGTGAGTGGGCTGGGCCTTTCTTTCATCTGTTTCCTTGCGCTACCTCGCTAACGCAGGAGACAGCGACAAAGCAAAATAAAATAGGTAACTACCATTAATGCAAAAATGACAATTTATCTAAAACCTGTTAACCTTTTTCCACCTTAATAAGAGAGCTTCAGAAAAAGATTACTAAGAGTTGGAGGAAAAATTCTTGCTTACCTTCTACGCATGTTATCTCATACTAAACACAACACATCTGCCATCCTATCACCTAACACATTCAACAGTCCTTTAAAACACTTTACCTCTTCCTTGTCTCTTACCAATTTCCCATCTACTTCATTAAATGTTACTCCCATTTGTTCTCTTGGTCTCCATACACTGTTCACCTTCAAAAATGTATCCTTCTTCTTTCCATAATTCACTGACATTCACACTCCTCTTATGTGCCATCTTTTCAGCTCTTGTACCCTTCTCTTGACTTCCTATCACTTTTTCTTGTACTTCTCCCAACCATTCATACACGTGCCATTCAATTCACATTCCTTTTCTTTTTTACCAATGATTTAACCTCCTCATCCCAGTACACACTGCTTTTTTGACATGTGCTCAAATTCCATATGCCACACACTTCACCCAAAGATGTAGGCACGGCTTCCCTAAAGACTTTCCAATTCTCTTTCATTCCTACCCATTCATTTTCACTCTGTACCACTCTTCACTTGATCTCTCTTCATGTCTCTGCACACAGGTCTCTTCTCCAAGCTTGTTCATTTTCACAATTCCTACATATATATATCATTTCCTCTTTTCCTAAAACCAATAAAGCATAAACTTTCACATTCATCTCCACAAAGAAATGATCAGACATCCATTCCACCTGTCACCCCTTTCATCACATTCACATCCAACAATCTCTTTTCTGCATTCCTGTAAATTAACACATAAACCACTAATTCTCACTTATGTGTACTTATGAATCTTTTTAAAGTGAGTAACCCCTACTACCATTCCTCTTGCTATAAACAACTCGACAAACTTTTCCCCATTCTCATTTAAACCAGGAACCCCATGATACTCAGATATAACCTCAATTACCTCACCATGCACTCTTTCATTAAGATTCCCTAGCACCATGATTAGGTCCCTTACTCAAAACTGCCAAAGCACTTCCTCAACTCCTCCTATAAAGCCTAGTTTCTTCTCCATTCCTCTCACTACCACAAAAATTCCATCACTTCTCATAGTCTACCATCAATCTAACCCACATCCATCCTGAATTCATGTCCTTACACTCTTTAGCACAGACTTACAGCTCTTGCCTGATTATGGTTAAGTCCCATCGTAATCAAGTACACTCTCAAACCCCAGACTTAAATTCCCAAATATTCCTGAATTGCTGTATCTCCTACCCTGCAACTTAATTTCATTCAAAGCCAGAACATCCTAGATTCTTTCATCAAACACAGCATCTATCACTCCCATCTTCTGATCTTCGTTACATCGACACACAATAATAACACTAATGATGATAATAATAACAGTAACAATAAAAGAATGAATTGGAATGATGTGGTATACTGGGGTCAACGTGCTGTCAACGGATTGAACCAGGGTAAACCATGGAAAAGTCTATGGGGCCTGGATGTAGGTTGGGAGCTGTGGTTTCAGTGCATTACACATGACAGCCAGAGACTGAGTGTGAAAGAATGTGGCCTTCTTTGTCTGTTATCCTGGCACTACCTCACTGGAGCAGGGGGTAGTGACGCTGTTTCCTGTGGGGCAGGGTAGTGCCAGGAATGGATGAAGGCAAGCAAGTATGAATATGTGCAAGTGTATATATGTATATGTATGTATATGTGTATATGTTATGGATATGTAAATGTATGTATATGTGTGTTTATGGGTACAAACATGACGATGGGAATGGATGAGGGCAGCAAGTATGGATGATATGTACATGTGCATATATGTATATGTCTGTTTAAGTATGAGTATGTATATGTTGAAATGTATATGTATGTAAATGTGCGTGTGTGGGCGTTTAGGTATATACAGGTGTATATACATGTATCCCTGTGATACTTCGCTAACGTAATACTTAGCTGTCTATTGCAAATGATATTTAACATCAAAAGCTTAATACTATACTATACTTGTTTTGAACTCTTCCATTTTGTGGAATAGCCACTGTGGACCAGAGGGAAAAACAATTTGAAAGCAATAAGTGATTCCATGATATGCTAAAAGCATATATATTGGGTTCTCTTTAAAACTGGAATGCAGGTGCAAATGCAGAGAAAGGGATATAAGTGGCAAACAAACTGTAACAAGATAACTAAATAAACCATCTCACACTTAAACAGCTAAAGAAATGTAATAAAAGATAAGTAAAGTATATATATCAGTTTTCAAAGCTACTTCAGAGAATGAATTATACCTTACCTGCCTGTTCCATCAGACCAACAAACATCAGGAACTGTGGGGAATGTTCAGTCCAGGAATTGGCAGATGACAGAAGCATAATCAGTGTTGCATTGAGATGATTGTGGTACAATTCACTTGTTTCTGTACATCCAGTCTTATTTGCTAGAGCATCAAGCTGATCTAGAGCTGATATGACATTATCATCGTCCTCTGATGAAGATGCAATAAACAATAAAACCCAAAAAATATCAAAACTGTTTTCATTTGGGTCACACTTTGTCATAATCAATTGTATCAACTGGAGAAGGGTACGTTGATGCTCATAGTAAGAAACATACGCTACATCCTCAGAGGAAACAGTTCTTATTATATCAGTGATAACGTTTTGGAGATAAGAATTTCTTGTGCCTTCAGCTAGAGCAGCCAGTATGATTAATGGATGCTCCATCTTTTCACCTGCCCTGATCCATGGCAAGATGAGGGGAAGGTATGTGGTTGGAGGAAGGAAGTGGCCTAAGTATCTGCTACAGTCTAAAACCTGTTAAAAGTTATAGAAGAGTAAAAATCATCTGCCGAAAATACAGATCACACAAAACTATCCATGTATCATCATTTATTCCAGTTCATATTACATGGGATGGATCATGTGCATACAAGCTCTGATAGTAGTCATACTTGTCAACCAATGTCTAGTTTGTTATAAATAAACACAAACTTCCCCAATGGGTATTATGTACTATACATACATGGTTGATTAGTCAAACTAGACCAATGCCTCTCTGCACTTCAGACAGTACATATCTAAAGGATCAGCCTTTTATCTACCATACATTCTGTATAGCTATGCTATAACCTAAAAGATTTTAATCCATGTGCCTTTCTAATGACTATCTCTAACCATATACCTCTCATACAACATCTTCATCTTATCAATCCTCTTAATTCAAACTATACTATCCAAAATACCCACTTCTACGGTTTTTGTTATACCTACTGCGACATATATAAACTTGGACTGTACATCCATCTATCAAAGTTGAAACAAAAAACCCTTCATTAAAACTTCTTGCAAACGCTACACTTACTTTCTTGGTACTCACCAGAGATTTCAATACAAAATTTCAACTTTCCCATTACCTTCTTTACCAAACTTTACTCCCAGATATATAAACTTATCCAAAGTTTCTAGTTCTTCACCACATAAAGTGATATTACACTGTGATGCCCCATCCCTTTCATAAACTAGAGTCTTCTGTTTATCACATTCACTTTAAGCATCATCCTCCTACATACATCATCAACGTGTGCAAACATAACTTCATCTGCATACAGCATTAGTGGTAACACCATTCTGTTTTTCTAAGATTTAGTGGCACACTACAATCACTCTTCCATACTTTCATTTCATGTTATGCATCATCCATAAAAGCACTACAAACTGATGGTGATGTAACACAAGCATGGCATTCTTTACAATTAGTTCAAATTACCAATTAATGCTAGACATATACAAATTTCTTATAAAAGCTCTTGATAGTACTGAAAAGTCTTCCTAGCATACTATATAGAGTCAGAACTTCTCTCAAAGATTTCCTGTTCACTTTATCATGAGTCTTTTCAAATCCATTACCAATGATAATATATAACCTCAAGGACCCTTTTACCAGGGGCTACTGCAGCTACATGGGTGCACTACAATTAACAGCAGAGAAAGGATAGAATCCATAGAAAAAAACATTCTTTGATAAGACTGTATAGTACTTCAATGATATACTCTTCCTGAAGGTCTACCTGTTAAAATCTAGTCTGTTTCTAAACTTTATTATTCACTAACAAAAGGCTCACATATCCTTTTAACTCTAAGTCACTATACTGTGTTACATTTTGCCTACTGTTCCAAGGAAATATTCCTCTATAATTCTCAAAACTGTATTTCAATTTCTAAAAGAGGAAAAAGAAGAGGGAGTCAAGCGGACAGTGTGCATCCTCCTTGAAGACTCTGATTGGGGTGTTTGAATGTGTGTGGATGTAACCAATATGAGGAGAAAGGAGAGATAGGTAGAATGTTTGAGGAAAGAGAACCTGGATGTTCTGCTCTAAGAGAAACGAAGCTCAAGGGTAAAGGAGGAGAATGGTCAGGAAACATCTTGGGAGTAAAGTTAGGGGTTGTTGAGAGGACAAGAGTTAAGGAAGGAGTAGGACTACTCCTGAAGCAAGAGTTGTGGGAGTGTGTGATAGAGTGTAAGGGAGTAAATTCTAGACTGATATGGGCAAAACTGAAAGTGGATGTAGATGGGTGATTATTGGTGCTTTTGCAAATGGTCATGAGAAGAAACATCATGAGAGGCAAGTGTTTTGGGAGCAGCTGAGTAAGGGTGTCAGCAGTTTTGGTGCACGAGACCACGTATTAGTGATGGGTGATTGAATGCAAACGTGAACAATGTTTTAGTTGAGGGCATAGTTGATGCGCATGGGGTATTCAGTGTTATGAATTGAAATGGTGAAAAGCTTATGGATTTGTGTGCCAAAAATAAGACTGGTGATTGGGAATACCTGGTTTAAAAGAGATATACACAAGTATATGTATGTGAGTAGGAGAGATGGTTAATGGGCATTATTAGATTACTTATCAATTGATGTGTGTGTAAAAGAGAGACTTTTGAATGTAAATGTGCTGAGAGGGGTAGCTGGTGGAATGTTTGATTACTATCTTTTGGAAGCAAAGGTGAAGATTTGAGGTTTCCAAAAAAAGAAAAGAGAATATAGGGGAGAAGAGTGATGAGAGTAAGCGAACTTGGAAGAGAGACTTGGGTGAAGAAATACCAGGAAAGACTGAGTGTATAATGGCATAAGGTGAGAGCAAATTACGTGGGGGGAGTAGATGAAGAACAGGATGTATTTAGGGAAGCTGTGATGGCATGTGCAAGAGACGTATGTGGCATGAGAAAGGTGGGAAGTGGGCAGATTAGAAAGGGTAGTGAGTGGTGGGATGAAGAAGTAAAGATGTTAGTGAAAGAGAAAAGAGAGGTGTTAGGACAGGTCTTACAAGGAAGGAGTGCAAATAACTAGGAGATGTATAAGAGAAAGCAGCAGGAGGTTAAGAGGAAGGTGTGAGGGAAGAAAAGGAGGGCAAATGAGAGTTGGAGTGAGAGAGTATCATTAAACTTTAGGGAAAATAAAAAGATCCTTTGGAAGGAGGTAAATAATGTGTGAAAGACAAGAGAACAAATGGGAACTTTGGTGAAACTGGCAAGGGGGGAAGTAATAACAGGTAGTGATGGAGTGAGTATTCTTAAGAACTGCTGAATGTGTTTGATGACAGAGTGGCAGACGTAAGGTGTTTTGGTTGGGGTGGTGTGCAAAGGGAGGCAGTCAGGGAGAATGATTTGGTGAAGAAAGAAAAGGTGGTGAAAGCCTTGCAAAAGATGAAATCCAGCATGGCAATGGGAGTGAATGGTACTACAGTTATATTCATTAAGGAAGTGGGTGACTGTGTTGATGATTGGTTGATGAGGATATTCAGTATATGTATGCATCATGATGAAGTGCCAGAGGATTGGTGGAATGCATGTATAATGCCAATGTACAAAGGCAAAGGGGATAAAGGTGAGTGTTCACACTACAGTGGTATAAGTTTTTTTTAGTATACCTGGACAACTGTATGGGAGGGTATTGATTGAGAGGGTGAAGGCATGTACAAAGAATCAGATTGGGGAGGAGCAGTGGTTTCAGAAGTGGTAAAAGATGTGAGGATCAGATGTTTACTTCGAAGAATGTATGCAAGAAATATTTAGAAAAACAGCTGGACTTGTATTTGGCATTTATACATCTCGAGAAGGCATACAATATGGTTGATAGAGATGCTTTGTGGAAGGTCTTAAGAATATATGATGAGGGAGGTAAGCTGCCAGAAGCAGTGAGAAGTTTATATAAAGGGTGTAAGGCATGTGTACGAGTAGGAAGAGAGGAGAGTGATTGGTTCTCAGGGAAGGTCGGTCTGCAGCAGGGGTTTGTGATGTCACATGGTTGTCTAATTTGTTTATGGATGGTGCAGTTAAGGAGGTAAATACAAGAGTTTTGGAGAGAGGGGCATGTGTGCAGTCTGTTGGGGACAAGAAGGCCTGGGAAGCGAGTCAGCTGTTGTTTGTCGACGATACAGCAGTGGCAGCTGATTCGAGTGAGAATCTATAGCAGTTGGTGACTGAGTTTGGATCAGTGTGTGAAAGGAGAAAGTTAAGAGTAAACTTGAATAATAGCAAGGTTATGAGGTATAACAGGTTGAGGGACAAGTTACTTTGGATTCAAGTTTGAATGGAGAAAAATTGGAGGAAGTGAAGTGTTATAGATATTTAAGAGTGGACTTAGCAGCGAATGGAGCTATGGAAGTGGAAGTGAGTCATAGAGTGGGGAGGGGACGAATGTTCTGGGAGTGATGAAGAATGTGTGGAAAGAGAGAACATTATTTCTGAGAGCAA
>JAUUDZ010127076.1:0-19126 GCA_032361705.1 Panulirus versicolor
TATGACCATTGAAAACTAAAGACATAAAGACTAAAACCAAAGTCCAGCAACCAGTTAAGTCCCCCCCCCACCCGCAGCCAGGGGTGTTCCCCCACCACAGCAACACATACGGGGAAAAAAGCAAAATCGATCTCTTTACGAGCCGCGGCCAAGATAGTGTCGGATAAGAGGCCACACACCCATCACTGTCCGGCTCCCGGCCCGCTCCCCACCACTGGTGCACCATTCTCTGCTGTCACAGTCCCTGGCACTGCTCTGCTACCGTGATCCCTGGCACTGCCCTCATCACACCATCCCTAGCACTACCCTACTCTCGTGATCCCTGGCACTGCTTTACTATCATCATCCCCGGCACTTCACTGGCGTCAGTCACTGGTGGCCAATTAGCAAACAATACCCAGGTCGCTTCCATTCAACCATGAATTAAATGAGCAAAGTAGTGCAGGGGCTGGGGCTGGGTTGGTCCCGGCAACGAGCAGTGGGTGTGAGGGCAACACACTCGTGCCCACCAATTACCCGGATTACTGCGGAGTAGTAAACTGCTCTACTGTGATGTTCTCACACATGACAATGAAGAGCTTTATCTTTTGTTCCTCATCGTCAGACGGAGTGGTGAGGGAGGTGGGACACACATCGATGAAATGATGTCACACGATCGCAGGATTTGACAGCCTAGTCCTGAGACAAATGACATCCTATAATCGTGACAGATAACAGCTTGTGCTAGTGACAGATGACAACTTACAATCGTGACAAGTAACAACTTGCGCTTTGAACGGGGGTCACGCGTGCCATCCCTGCAGCTTATGCTGACACCGGAGTTAGGTGAGGCAAGTCATCACATTACTGGTCAGTTATCTGTACCTGATACAGCTGTTGCACGACTACATATCACGAGGTATAGTCGTCACCAACCACTGTGTACGTCTCACCACACTGTACGTGCAGACTGATGTACGTGACTTACATAATCTCAAACATGAAAGTATTGTAAATGTTTGACCGTTATCTGGGTCCGAAGGCATCATATCTCCCATATCTGTGTCGACTCGCCTCATAACCCTCCAGACTACCGGCAGACCAGACAACAACAGCTCTATCGCCTCCTACAACACCACACAACTAGCACTGCTAAAATCACTATCACCAACAATAAACACCAACATCTACAGTAACACTTCCATAAACAACGCTATGAACACCAACACTACCAACAAGACTATCACCATCACCAACATTCCATCGCCACCATCTTCACCAACAGCATTACTACCACCACCAGGCCAGACTGGTGACCATGACTGGGTAATGAGTATGGTGGCTGAACCGTCGCCTTATCTGCCTCCAACCAATGAATTTCCTAAGCGTGTGATGCGAGGATAGAGTCTGCAGGTGGCCGGTCGAACCCATGATATTCATGACAATATGATTGGTTTCTCCTTCACCTCATAACCCATGCATAAACCTATTTCCTCTTGGCATCGTACCATCACAGCCTGGCTATAGCCGGCGGCCACGTCTCTCTCTGATGTGGCCCTTAACCTTAAGCCTCAGCCTTCACTTGCCCCTCTCCCAGGTGGCCCCAACCCTCCTCCAGACAACCGCGCGGTGGGGGGGGGGGGGGGCAGGGATGATGCCCGCCACCAATAAAACTAAAAGCCTTTTAACTAGCGAGAGGGAACAAGGGCGAGGGTTGGCGTTGGTCCCCGGCGCTAACTGCGTTACTGCCTCGTTCCCGGGACCCGTACCGCTGGTAACTGAGTTATCTCTCTCGCTGATTTGTAGTCCCAGATGGTGGGACGGCGGAGCTGGCTGTGCCGGGGAGTGTGGAAACTACAGCTGACATCTTGTATCTTGAGAAAATCTCAGGACGACAAGAAGAAGAAGAAGAAGAAGAAAGAAACATAAAGAACTTGGAGCAGCACGACGCAGGAGGATCAGGTGAAAGGTAGTACCTTCGTGGTCAGGGTGTTGCGCTAGGCCTGATGAATGTGGGACGACAGGAACGTTAAAACAAGTAAACAACTCAGAGAAAGAGAGAGAGAGAGAGAGAGAGAGAGAGAGAGAGAGAGAGAGAGAGAGGCAGGTCTACAGAAGGTGTGTGGCGTCGGTGGAGAACAGCCAGAGATCAGTGAGAGCAACATGAAAGGCTTCCCAGCAGCAATAATGGACCAAGTAATTACGTTGTGTGATGCCTTATGACTGCCAGCCTCGACCTGGCATTGCTGCTGTCTACTGTACACCCAGCCCGTACATTACGCAGGTCGGTTCTCCTAACACTACAACGATCATCAAGTTTGTTAGTAAGTTTTTCTCGAACTGAGTCCTTCTGATGTACTGCATATATCATAGTATCCTTCTCTCCTAGTGAACACTTCATGTATCATATAAGGCTTCAGATGGAGTCGTCAAATCGATCAGCTGTAAAACGTTATATGAGCAAACATATCGTGTATCCCCCTGGCTGGAGCCAGCAGTGTAATGCAGCACCGGCACCGCTCTCACTACCAGTTCCTCAATGCATTTCCATTCTCCTGATGAACCAAGTGGTCGGTAGGGATACAGGGGGTGAGGGGTAGGAGTGATCGTGAGAGGCGTGGTTGACCTGGACGTACAAATTCAACTTTTTAAAAACTTCGGCATACCTGAGTATTGGGCGCGGGTGACTGGGTATGGGAGTGGATGGCTGGATATGGGTGTAGGTAGGTGGGTATTGGCATTGGTGGCTGGGTATGGGCGTGGGTTCACGTGTGGGTGGCTAAGTGCGGGCGTGGAAGTTGGTGGTGTGGAGCCAGTTGGTAGTGGCGAGGCGAGCATGTTCATGTTCCCAGGGTGGTGGTGGTGAAGGGCGCGGCGGCGGCACGTGGCGGGCGCGTGTTGCCGTGGGCTGCACGCGCCCCCGTCCCGCCCCTGGACCTGTAGCCGTGGGGCAGGACACGCGGACCAGGGAGGGGAAGGACACGCAGGCGGGAGAGAGGGCCATGGACACGTCTAGCATGAAACAGGAAATAATGAAGGCTCAGGTCGGACGGGAAGATCCTAGTAAACTACACTGAATAATGAAACTCTTCACCCCAGTATATCATCACCACACACAACATGTAAACCACACACCCCAGTATACCATCACCACAATGTAAACCACTCACCCCAGTATACCATCACCACGCACAACATGTAAACCACAAACTCTGTGCTGTCTTCAGAAAGTCCGGGCATGGCAGAGTGGAGAGTGGTGGAGTGCAGACCATACCACGTACATATTGCATTACTGACTGAACAGGGTAGATATTGGAAGGATTATGAGAGGAGGAACCATGAAGAACTTTTCTCAGGTTGAGTAAGTAGGTAGAGGAAGTAAGGCAAAGGTTTCGGTCGAGGCTGCATTGTAATTGAAACAGAAAGTCTACTCCCACCGACGCAGTCCTGACAACAGGAGGCAGGAGCCAGAACAACACTATTAGTGAATCCGGAAGTTAGGGTTGGGGGCTGTATGTCACCCTGGCCAACTCTGAGGCAGGCAGGACACGCCGACATGATACGTGGCAAGACTGACGAACTCCAGCCTGAAAGAAATCATAAATACCCAGGCACTGACCACAATGCTAAACACATCTACACAGCTAATATACGGCACTGTTTACTATATCAACCATGAATGACATACTAGAGAAGGAGACACTTTGTGGAGAGTGTATGTGGACAAGATCACGTATAGTAGAGGTTGTACGTGGGGAAGAGGTCCCCTTGTGGAATTAGAACGTTTGGATACCTAGCTTATCGTTCCCTTCTCTCGTCAAAATGTAGAACGACTGATGTCTGCACTGTCTACATGGCTCTCCTGATATGATGATCTAGATTCTACTGAGATGTGTAGGCGTGGAGCGAGTCTCTGTGGATTTGGAACGCGGCACTGTGGTCGTGGAACGAGTCATTTTAGGCATGGAACGAGCCATTGTGGACTTGGAATGAATCTGTGAGGTTAGTGTGAGAAAGTATGGGCGAGAGGATGCAGGAGGAGCCTTCCTACTCTTACTTGATCTCCCTCATATACTGATCCTCACAGTGAGCCTCACTTCCTCGCACAAGAGAAGGGAGAGACCCCACTACTCACCCCAACCCCCCAACACTCGTTCGGAAATTCTTAATTAGCATTCCAGTCAAGGGTCCTGCCTCGGGTACGGGAATGACTGAAGATGGGAATGGCTGGAATTTCGTAAATTTCCAGTGGGAATGACAGTTACGTACAGGACAAACGCCCTTAAGGATCTGTATGGCACGCAGATAAACACATATTATTTACTTAACTTCTCATATTGATGTTTGTAAAAATGAATAACAACATGTTGTATCATCATCAGCTGTTGTTGGTATATTCTCGGCTCAAACATCTTAAGTCAACAAGATCACTTTTCATACGTTTCTCTCAATATTGCAGCATATTCATCCTGATTCCTATCATCTATATAAATCAGCGATGACTAATGAGTTGATAGATAGATAGATTGATAGAGATGGATATATGTACCACACCCACGCCCTCCCTCCCATCATGCCCACTTCCTCAATGAAGTCAGGTCAAAGGTCATGCCATCACACTCGAAGGTCGCACTGTTGTGCTCAAGGCAATAACGTGATCAGAAACAGACGAAACAATTACGCAAAATTATGACATAGTTCATGGTGACCTTATCTGAGTAATACCCTATTTAAGGCCAACGACAGATTAACACGTCCTCATTTAAGGTCTGTGACTATTCACTGAAAACTCTTATAGTCAATGTACTACACTGAAGAGTGCTGTAGGAAGTACAAACTGAGCAGTATCACAATAAAGAGTGTACGCTGAGACATACTGAAGTAAAATTAAGGTAAACGTGATGGCAACACAGATCAGAAAGTCCCGATGGTTCGAGAGCAGTGTGAGGCAGGCAGCACTGCCCCGAGGAGCACTACAGACAACTCGACCCCAGTCATGCCACAGTTAGCATCGACCACTTGGAAGATGATGATGTTGTTGACACAATTTACCGTGAGTGTGAGATGTCTTCCAATATTACTATCAGTTACGTTATTATAGTGGGTATAGCATCAACTATATTGGGTATAGCATCAGTTACGTTATCACAGTAGGGAGAGGATCAACTATAATGGGTATAGCATCAGTTACGTTATCACAGTAGGGAGAGGATCAACTATAATGGGTATAGCATCAGTAACTATAAAGAGAATGACAAATAACTTACTGTTCTGTGTGTTCATGGTTAAACCTCATGATTCTAGTATGTACAGGATGGAGCGTATCATCTTATGGTATACTAACTAAAGGATATCATTATCATAACTATGATCTTCGATAAGGTTCCCTTCATTATTATCTTTACTGGCTGGCGTGCAGACTAAAAGATAAACCATGGTGTTGTGTTATTCTACCACAGTCGAGGTAAAGTAGACACAAAACTCTTTTTAGTGAGGATTACCTCGGGATGTAGTGGGTCTTGTGTCTTTGTTCAAGAGGTGTTGTACATCACTGGGTTAGGTCGCGACCTGTCTTTTTGCCGATCCTCTGTACATGTCTGACAACGTTTCTGATTTTCCTATACACTAACTACCGTTCTATCGGTTCGTAAAATAACAGCATCTTTATATAAGCTCATACTTAAGATATTCATTATCTACTACTGAAGGTATTGAGAAAATTATCCGCAGAAAGATATACTGGCAATGGTGCTCGCCGCCATGTTGTGTAAGGCAGTTGCCACGTCTCCCCGTAATGTGTGCCATGTTACCAGCACCAGCGACCGTGACCCAGGCTCCCACCCAACCTGACCTGATGCCGCTGCAGCCCATGTTGTCCGGCACACACAAAGCCTCGGCTGAAACATTCCTCGCGGCTTGCATCTGAGATGTTACCTCAAAGTTTTGCGAAGTACTGATTTAAAATTCCCAACAACTCACGGTAACCAAGAATTATAATTTCACGAGAGGCAATGGGCATAACATCAGAAGAAAGTCGATAGAGGCTGCGACCACAACAGCTGAGTTAGGTTGTGTTAGGAGGTCTGGAGGGAATATGCCTGGAACAGGAAGACGACGCCAGGCTGGGTGAGTGAGCCTAGCCCGCGCACGCTCCACCCCGGGATCAATAGTGTTCCCATGGTGCCCCGGGACGTATCCCACACCCCGTTGAGGTTGATGCCACCCTTGTGAGTGACGTGCACTAGGGCACTCGAGGCCCGCCTCCATCTCCGTGATTGCACGACCAACATTCGATCGGTGGTAATCTGAGAAGCTGCGGTGCACGGGAGTTTGAACCTTGGGAAACCCGACAGACAATCAGTATTTCAATCCATTCCTTCGATCATTTCGCCTGATGTGTTCTTTTCCAGTCGACTTCCATCGAGTTATCAGTGACGGGGTTCATAAGAGCATTAGGGATGTAAGTTTGGCAATGGGTGCGTAAGCCGGCCATAACCAATTCTTCACGCTCATATTTACGGGTAATGACGCCGACCACTACACCAGGCGAGGGTGGACTCACAACAACATGGGTACGTATTTTGAGAAACAAATATTAAGCGTATGATAACTAGTTTATTATTCCAGTGCACTGTCATCTTAGGCTGCCATCAGCCTAGTATTACGTTTCGTAATTTCCATGGGGTGGCTGGACTGTAAAAGGTCGCAATAAATATTTGCAAATACATTAAGTACAATTACGAAATAAAAACTGAAAAACTGTCTAGAGAAGGAACACGTAATAACCCGTAGGAGAGTTCTAATTATATCGAGTTATTAGTCAATAAGGAGAGTCCTGTAATGTTATGCAGTCTGGCATCTGATGTGTTCATTTACTGTTTCAATGTCATGACTAAACTACTGGCAGTCCTGACAACCTACCATTCTTGCTGCAGCCTTTGCTGGAATATCCCACACCGACTGAATAACTAACTCAACCATCTTGGAGCGAGGCATTCCTCGCCTCCTGCTACCCTTCAACCACTTGAAAATTCGTCTTCATCGGCCTAAAACTCTTCATACTTTTCTACATGCTTACACCATCATCATAATCTAATCATACAATTTCTCAGAAACTTCCCGGCCAACATCTTTATCATTGTCTATGATCCTCCTGTGGCTACAATGTGGCTCAGGTTATTTCCAGTGTAATATACTGAAAGATAGAAGCAGCCTGGAATGGATCACAGTGGGCGTAGTGAGACATAACTTGCAATCCTAAAATTACGTCCACATATTATAAACATGATGGGAAGAGTTCGCCTTCATGAAGGGTCCCCATGCATGTGACACAGCCGCTGGCCATAGTCTGAGACAGTATCGTTTTCCTCATACCACTCCACCTTCTGTCATCACATGCCCACACTACTAGTCTTATCAAACATTGTTCTCACACACCAGAACTCTTTCATACCACACACACCAACACCACATGGAGGAGGAGGATGGCCTATAATGTATCACTCTCTTACTTGTTTACTAATACTCATGCACTTCTACTACTTTATTAACACATGTACCACTACTACTATCAGTACTAACATTTTTCTGACACATGCATTACTGTTAGTACTCTTTTTTTCTAATACACAATCGCTGCTATCACTACTACTTTAATGGCACACAAGTATTACAAATTCTTTACCAAAACACTTGCTTAAACATAAATGAACAGTCCTCCAAATACGTATGAATTTACTTTATTATGTCTAATTTTCCCCCATCCTACCCACACAGCATACACTGCCTTTCCTTCTAAAAGTTTCGGGTCAAAAACAAACAAAAAATTCATTCACCCCACCACTCTCCATAACCCTTCTTGTTCTTCATGTGAATGTTTTACTATATCTTCTAGACAACATATTACATCCCTAACGTACATCTTGCCAACAACATAAAGAGATTTTATTCCTGTCATTATATAATACACTTATCTCCTTACGAACCTCGGAACATACAATGCTTTATTGCAATCAAATGTACTCGTCAATTTTTCTAATGGACCCATACTCCTTTTTTGTATCCTGCTGCTGTATCACATACATAATACACACTGGGGAACAGTATTGAGGTGATGCTTACTGGACAGCAAAGTGATTAATGAAAAGGCAGTTAGTGAATACATAACACATTCAGGGCTGTAAGGCATTACATAATATATCCAGGCCAAAAGGGAACTAGGATGCTACAAGATAGACACACAGCAAGGGGTCACATTGTGCGTACAGGAAACTTGAGGATATAGAAGAATCAAGACTGTATGGAACTACAGCAAATATACAAATTACATGTCTTGGTTCTGGGCATCACTTGTACATCTCTAATTCAGGAGAGAACTTGCCTGGGCGGGTGCTGGCTTCAACCTACTGGTACGGAGGGTGTAGGATGGTTCCACACATTACCTCAACACTTTGAAGTCATCAGGGCAGTACTTAGAGATAAATTAGGAATAAATTGTGTAAACAAAGGGGTAAAGTACAAACAATATATTCAAGGAATAAACACAACACACAATACATCCAAGGGTGTTGGGAACGTACAGTAAATATATAGTCTATAATCACAGGGCACAGTTGCAACGAGATGGTAGACAAGGCAACATCTCATCACATTTCCCTCGGTAATCGTGAACAGTGCATGACATGAGCCGCTCTTGGCTGGCAAGCCTGGTAGAGGCCACGTCTACACACCGATAAAGTTATCCTGACTTTACGAGGTCCATCCCGGCAGGGCGAGCAGATGGAGGGTCCCCGGAGACGAGTGGCGTGGGGCCTCTCCCTCACCCTGCTCTTTAACCTCTTAAGCACGACGGTACGATCAATGCGCACGACGGTACTAGCTTTGCGCACGACGGTACGATCATTGAGCACGACGGTACGATCACTGAGAACGACAGTGTGATCCTTGATGAGGGAAGACCCTTGAGCAGTAGAGTGCTAGTTATCTGGCAGGGCAAAAAAGGGTATGTTTGAAAGTACGGTAGTCCCACAATGTTATACGGAAGCGAGGCATGAACTACAGATGAGGATGTGCGGAGGAGGATGGATGTGCTGGAAATGTTTGAGGACAATATGTGGTGTGAGGTACTTTGATGGAGTAATGAAAGGTTAAGAGTGAGGTGTGGTAACGAAAGGAATTTGGTTGAGTTTGTGTTAAAATGGTTTGAACATATGGGGAGAATGAGTGAGGAAAGGTTGACAAAGATGGTATATGTGTTAGAGGTGGAAGGAGTAAGGAGAAGCGGGAGACCAGTTTGTAGGTGGAGAGACAAAGTGAAAAAGATTTTGAGCTCGGGGTCTGAACATACAGGAAAATGAAAGGTGTTGACAGTATGGAGTGAATTGGAATGATGCGGTATACAGAGATCGACGTGCTGTCAGTGAACTGTACCAGGACATGTGAGGCGTCCACGGTAAACCGTGGAAAGGTTTGTGGGTCTGGTTGTAGATAGGGAGCTGTGGTTTCGATGCATTACACATGACAGCTAGAGAATGGATGGAGCAAATGCCTCAATTATTCGTCTGTTCCCGGCGCTACCTCGCCATCGCGAGGAACAGCGATCAAGTATGACTTAAAAGAAAACCTTTAAGACAGTTTAGTAAACAGAATGTAGGATGTATAAACTGGTAACTGGTGATATTTTTCTTCTTGCTGTTATGACAAGAGGCTGCGGTGATGGGAGATGGTGAGCAGTGGAGTCCGGGGAGTGGCTGCTAGCCTCCCTCCCCCAGAGCCCCACTCCTCCTGCTACCTCCCCCAAGACTGTAATAATTCGACTTATCGGAGATTCTAATACAGCGCTCAGTATAGCCAACGATCCATGAGAACGAGTTACCAATTCTAGAGATATTCTATTTTATACATGCAAACTAATGGTACAACCTTCTGAATCCTATTTTCATAATGTGTAGTATCATAGATTAGTGTAAAAAGGAGTAGATGTGAGATAAATAGAAGGAGATAATGGAGGAAGATGGGTTGAGGGAGTGCTTGGGTGCGACCTTGGCAAGGGTGCGACGTGAGGAGGGAGCCAGGGTCGGAATGAATAGCCTGACATGATATTGCCCTCCCGACTCCGACCACCGCCGCCACTACATACCCTTCCATCTTCTCCCTCCTGCAGCTGGTGACGTGCACTGTACATAAATATCATGGGCCTGTGCAAGATGAATCAGTTCAGTGTTATGTAAGCTGCAGCAGAGGGCGGTGAGGAAGGCCGCGCGGGTGTTGTAGGCGGAGTCAGTGGGGGACATCGTATGAATGTTGATGAGATAGAGTTCCCTCTCCAGCCCCACCACCACCACATCATAATACCATCCTCGCTCCCGCCACAGCTGCCACCCCTACTGAATCCTCATCACCACAGATGCTGTCGGTCCTACACAATCATCACAGCCACAGCTGCGAGTCCCAGTCATCCTCACCACCACAGGCCAGGATCCTTCACAGTTATGGTTTCTGTGACACACCACCACCGCTATAGGCGATCTCCATCATGTCCTTCCCGCAGGTTAGCTCTGGTGTCTCCTCATAATGTGAATGCGTTTACAAATGTCTAAACTCGTGTGCACGCAAGAGGGGAACCCTTGCCGAAGTCTAAGGTGTCTACGTCCCATGTTCCACTTACCGAATGTTGGGGATAAGGTAGCGGGTCCCCGGCAATACCAGAATCTGTCTCACGGGGGATAAAAAGTGTACAAAATATTTACTTACCTACACTGTCAACATGGTGGGTGAAATATTTCTAGAAGTAAGGTCGTATCCTCCGCTTCTTGAAAACACGTCCAGCTGAGGTACATCTTCCCTTCACAGGAGAGATGGAGCAAGTTTAGAAGTCCTGAAGGATCCAAAGTCTCTTTGACAACACTGAGGGAGGTCTGGGAGTTGTGGTTTCTTGTTTAACGATGCAGAGAGGCCGTCCAGCAGATGTGAGGGACGGGCATACACTACATGCCATGTAGACAGAACTGATGGTACTGTCATATGCTAATTGCATTAACATTCTGGAGCAAGTCTCATGCCATTCGTGGTCAAATTTCTTATGTAGTTTTTAGATCTGTTTTGATAAAAATGTTTCTCGAGTGAGGATATCGATAGAAGATGTGTCATGTGTCTGTTTAATGGAAGAGAACATGTTATATTGACTTTAAAGCACCACCTTATGTGTCATTCGGGTTTTCAAACGTCAGGAGGAACCGATGGTGGAGTTTCCTCGAGGACCAAAGCGAATTGTTTGCCACACAGAAATGCCATATATCCTAAGAATTTGCTTTGGTTATGACAAACAGCGGGATTCCTCTGGGACACGGGATCTGCTGGGACAAGGCGCTACCAGCGTTACAGCACAGCCCGGGTCACTGCGACCCCAGGGCACACCTTCAGTGGTGAATCGCCACTGGAAAAGACCCCCCCCCCCCTCAACAGTCGTCTTTATGGTACACAGCAGCCAGGGACACTGTGTACCAGAAAGGGGCACGGTAGCCCAGGGACACTGTTCTAGGGATGTAACATTTCGTGAGACCTGGGAACCTAAGGGTATGGCACCTCCTCAGGAACACACGGCGTCACAGGGATATGAAACTTTCAGACACACACGGCGCCCTAAACATACGGGGCACCAAGCATACGGTGTCTCATAATTACTACATTAGGGTCTTAAGGTCTTCGGGGAAATCCTCCACTAAATCCTACAGTCAAATCTGAGACTTGTAACAAGTTACATACATGTGTCAGTAGTGACAGTGGTGGCGGAGGTGATGGGTGGAGACGGGAGTACATACTCCATCACCGGTGTCCGCCAGTAACACACACTGTGTTCAGGACGACGGTACGACCCCTGTGCACGAGAGTACGATCCTTGAGCACTACGGTACGACCTTTGGGCACATCGGAACGATATTAGAAAACGAAGTTGCGACCTTTTGTTACGATGGATTGGTTTCTCACCTGGTCAAAAGCCAAGACGTCATTCCCAAGGGTCAAACTGTGGTGCCAATGGTCGTACCATTGGGCTCAAGTGTCGTACCGTGGTCCTGGAGGGGTTAAATAGCTATGGGTGGTCGTGGTCCTGCAAGCCAGACCCAGGCAAGACCACGGATCACCACTTACCCGTACGTCACAATAAGCAAGTCTTAACTAACCAAATGAAAGTAATTTTTCTCGAACTGATAAAATTCTTATAATTTTCAGTAAATCTACTGTACTCCAGTTGTCATCCAGAATATCGATAAAGAAAATTACAACATGAAGCAAAAGATGTTACAATAACATTATTAGACATGAATGATGATAAAAACAAACAAACAAACAAAAAGGTATTCAGCGAAGAAAATGGTAGGACGGCTATCGTACAGCGGGCAGCAGCAGGTGCAATCAATATCTGTCGTAATCTCCAATTAGCCGTATCATTTATTCAGTGAGTCATTATCTTGCACGAGGATGAGCCGTACACAGGTTGGATGGTCCACACACGTGCACGTCTCGTACACAAGGTGGTGTCCAGCCAAGTCATGACGGAGACGACGTCATCTCGCAGATTTCAAACAAATGGTATTTAACTGTAAAGTTAATATTCTTATTATGAAATCACATGATTCTTACAGGAATTTCTCCTACAATATCATTATTAACATTAATGCAATAATAATAATAATGATAATAATAATAATAATAATAATAATAATATTAATAATAATAATAATAATAATAATAATAATAATAACAATTATAATAATATTGATCATTATCATATTCTTGATGGTAGGGTGAGTTGGTGGTTGATGATGTGGTGAGGTGTAAACACCTGGAAGTAAAGATATCGTTTCTAACATCAACATTCTGCACTGTCAACACGTACCACCACCAGGTGCAGGTGACAACAGCAGGTACAGGTACCACCACCAGGTGCAGGTGACAACAGCAGGTACAGGTACCACCACCAGGTGCAGGTGAGGCTGGGGAGGTCAGGTGAGAAGCGTGAGGACCTGTTGATCTGGTGATGGCCGGGTCGATGCTACAGGCAGGAGGTGTTATACGGCCATCACACGCTAACCCTCCCCACCTCCCTCCCGCTGCACCCTCCTCCCTCCCGCTATACTCTCCTCCCTCCTGCTATACCCTCCTCCCTCTCGCTGCACCCTCCTCCCTCCAGATGTACCCTCCTCCCTCCCGCTATACCCTCCTTCCTCCCGCTATACTCTCCTCCCTCCCGCTATACCCTCCTCCCTCCTGCTGCACCCTCGTCCCTCCCGCTATACTCTCCTCCCTCCAGATGTACCTGCCTCTCCCCCAGAGTACCTGCTACTCTCCCACGCTACACTTCCTGCCTGACAACTCTCCCACGCCACCTACTCCCACAGCCAATAACATAATCATGGCCTCATTGTAACCCCTGAACGTGAAACGATATTTGTCTTTCGATTTTCTGATTAATATTGATCATAAGGACGAATGTGGGGTAGTGTTGCTGGGGTGAGTTTAAAGTAGGCAGGGTCGGCGGTGTGAGGGAAGAACTCAGGTGCTGAATGAGCAAGGTGTGTGTCATGGTGGAGTGCTTGTTCCAAATCTGTTTTAAGGATGTGAAACCCAAGATTTCTGAAATCGACAGAATATAACAAAGCATAAGAGATGGATATGTTACATACAGGACTTGCAATTAGGAAAATACAGTAATATATGAAAGTGTGAGAAAGCTTTGTATGGAGTGTGAAGACTTTACATTTCATGACGATAAACTTTTGAGATATTACAAGTGTCATGACGGACGATGAGCCAGTGAGAAGATACATGGTTGTCAACAGTATGGACAAATGCAACGACCCAACTGTTATTGCCAGACGATGGAAGGGGAACGGTATTGGATGATGTGCTGCGCGTTGCTCGAACTGTGAAGATGGGCGTCAGTCTCGCCAGACGTGTTACCTTAATGTGCCAAATGAAACATAGCGTTTACACTAGTGTGGAGGCCAGGGTCACCTCAACACACTAGACGTGTTTGGAGGATAAGTGTGTGTGTGTGTGTGTGTGTGTGTGTGTGTGTGTGTGTGTGTGTGTGTGTGTGAGTGTGTGTGTGTGTGTGTGTGTGTGTGTGCGTGTGAGTGTGTGTGGAGTCTGCCCCAGAAGCATCGCTGCCTTAGTAATTACTTCGTGTTTCATTTATATGCGTTGTTCATTATTTCAAATGTAATTAATTGGAGTTTATTTTGCATGACATGATCATTATTGCAGATATAATTAATTGCTGTTTATTTCACATGTGTGGGAATGCAATTCATTTCATGTGTAATAAACGTTTTTACTTATCTATCTGGTAAAATCGCTAGTGCGAAGATAAAAAAAAAAAAAGGAATGATAATGAAAAAAGACCGAATGATTTTTCTCCTTCTTTTGATACCTAGACCAGGGCAATTAAGCATCACGGATCCAGGCACCGAGTAATGGGGATGTAATGGGAAGAGAGGTGGTGTAAATGGGAAGACAAGTGCCAAGTTGTCGTTGTGGCAGTAACCATGCTCAGGCGCTCAGCGACAACTGCAGTACTGCTCCGTCAGGCGACTGTCGAAGTACACAAGCCGTTGCTAATCCCTGTGATGAATTGGTGTCGCGTGTCTGTATCATACTATTTCATTGTATATCATCTTGTATTCATCATACGTTGAGCCGCCACAATCGTAAAACTTTGTCTCCTAATCATTACAAATGGATTGGCATTCATCACTCCTCAGGATATCATACGTTTTTGGACTCGCCGTAAGATATCTTGTCTATACATTCTTTGTACGTTGACTCACATTCATCATACCAAGTCGTGTGTTCATCACACGCTGTGTATAAAATCGCTCATCCATTGTTCGCATTCATCTCGATGAATCATATTAATCATTCACTGGATCACATTAATCGTCTATGAGACTATATAAATTATTCCTTGCCTTACATTCATCATCGGTTATTTCGCAGTCATATTTCTTTAACTTATTCATCCTACGCTCTCTCATTATCATCATACGTCTTAACACTCGTCACAAGCAGTCCTATAATCGTCTATTTTTGTTTCATATTCATCATTCGTTATCTTACATTCACCACACGTTACGTCACATTCAGTGTATGTCGACTCACATTCATCAAGCTGTCTACGCTTTCACTGTTCATCACTGTACTGTGTGCACTTTCACCAAATATTCATCATACGTTGATGTAGATCACCAACTGTAGCATGATACAAGGATGCAAAATATATGCAACCACATGTCCTAATTTTCATTTTTGTCTCAGAAAGTGACAAATTTTCCATGTACTCTTATCCATTCGGCGGACGGCGAGCAGAGAACAGGACAGAAACTGTACAAAAAGTGCATTAGGAGCTGAAGTACAATGACTGAATCATATATAAAGTTATAAGCAAATCAAAAAAACAGCAGACAAAGTTAGGATACTTCTCAAATGTCTTGGGCAAAATAAGAATACTTCTTAAATATCTGGAACAAAAGATCTACATGATACTTTCCTTCAAATATCTGGAGCAGAGTTAGGATACTCTCAAATGTCTATAATAAAGAATCAACTAGATACTTCCCTGAGCAATTGTATCATGGGCAAGACATCGTCAAGATATATCTCAAGCATAAGTGTACAAGGCTGTTGACAGCAGCGGCCCCGGGGTGGTACAACACCGTCCTGACGGAGGAGCGTTAAAGTGGAGCCCAGAATCATCTTACATCCTCCATGTTAAGATTGCTGGTCTTACTTTCTGTCTAATCAAAACGGGATTACCAGGCTAGTCCTGCCATACAAGCACCATACATCGACTCAGACTTCACTATTTTCCACATCATTTCTCTGGCCATCTCCTGACTGCACAATCGTTGTTGAATGTAATCATGGTAGAGTCCAATCAACCTATGGCCCCGAGTCTCCGGCATCATGGGATGCTAAGAATATCCGGGCTCCCGCCTGACTGTATTGCCAATGTAAGGGAAGGCTTAGACAACAGAAGCTCCTACCCCTCCCACGACCGTTCCCACTTCGATAGACCTTTCTCTTTTCTATTCCCTCTACCAACCTTCGCGGTCTCTCTAGTAACCTCTCTTCTGTTGAACACCATCAGCCTATTACTACTCCAATTATCTTACTTCTGTCTGACACACAGTTGTCTAATTATGTTCTCACGAGCCCCTTTTTCATATCCAAGTATAATCTCCTCTCACGATTCCGGTTCAAAGGTGGTGTCTGTGCTTATTCCAACATCAATGCACCTGTTGCACGCCTTGAAGGCCCTAAGTCCCCCACCTTTGATGTTATCTGGCTCAAGTTCTGTCTCCCAACTGCTACACTTTTCCCGTCTTTCGCCCGCTGCTTTCCTAAATCTACAAATTTCATATACTTCTTCGACTATCTACACTCCTGCATGACGCCGTGAAATGCTCTCACCCACAAGATGTGATCCTCAATGTAGGGTATTTCAACGTTCACCACAGGGATTGGTTGAATTCCTCCCATTCAGACAGGAGTAGGATCGAAGCCCTTACGTTCTACATTCTCAATGATCTAGAGCAAACTATCATCCATCCTACTCATATTCCTAGCCGCTGTGGCCACTTTCCTAATATTCTGGATCGTTTTTCACCCTTAATCCTTTGCACTATAACTACATAATCTCGCTCCCAGTTTGATCACCTGACCACACTCTCATAAATGTTATGTACTTCAGCAGCACCTGCTCATCCAACAACCTCTTCTAAACGTATGTATTGGCACCTCAACAAACCTGACTGGAATAACTTACAACAACTGTTTTCTAACTTTTCTTGTGTAAATAACTGCGGTGATGTTTTTGTTTCCACCGAACACATAGCGCAGGTTATTATTGCGGGAATGGAAGCATTTAGCCCCTCTTCCTCCAAGACGACCTGTTCTTCCAATCCATGATTTAACCGTTCCTGTTTTGAGACTATTCAGGTAAGGGATCAGGCATACCGGGCTTGAAAAAAGTTCTCATTCTTCTGGCTCCCATTCAGCATTTATCACTGCCCGTAATCATTACAAGTACGTAATCTGTGAGGCAAAGCTAAGTGGTCTTTAGCTAAGGACATCGCTAAAAGCTTCTGTCGCTCCACCTGTACTTCATTTTTCCGTTCTGGTGGTACTATAGCTCTCTCTCCGGTAGTCAAAGCAACCCTTTTTGGTTCTCGTTTCTCTTCTAACTCTACCTTGGATGACTAACATTCCTTCAACCCCTGATGCTCCTCTCACTAATCCTATGCCACTCCCCGTAATCTGCTAGCGAACTGTCCGAAAACCACTTCTCTCTCTCTCTCTCTCTCTCTCTCTCTCTCTCTCTCTCTCTCTCTCTCTGAACATGCGCCTGTGCTTGTTCATCTGTTCCGTGTGTATTTAGAAACCATAACTTCTTCTTAAAAGCATGTGTTGGTACGGACGTCCCGTCCCTAAGAAGGGTAACCGTTCTAACCCCTCTAACAACGTCCTGATGCTTTGACAGCTAACATTTCGAAAGTCTTTGAATCCCTCCTCCTCTCCCTTATCCTCAAATATTTTGGATCTCATAGTCTTCTCTCTGATCACCAGTATGGCTTCCGTAAGGCGAGATCCACTTGCGATATTCTTTCCTATCATAATAATGTCTGGTCATCATCCCTGAAAGATCTTTGGGAATCCTATGTAGTTGTCCTTGATATATCCAAAGTTTTTCTAAGCTTCCTTCCCTTACTCTGCTCCCTTGAATCAAGCTTCCTCTCTATCTGATCTATCCCCGTGGTTGTTGGTGGTTCAGCCTCTCCCTATTACTCCATCAACAGCGGTGTCCTTCAAGGTTCTGTCCTGTTCCCTACACTTTTTCTCCTTTTCTTCAATGATTTTCTTCCAGAGATAAGCAAATTCACTCATACACTGATGACTCTACACTGCATTGCTCCCCATCATTCAATTCTTATCCCTCTTCTCTCACTCGATCAGCATCTCATTTCGATACAATTTCATTACACTAAGACAGACTTAGACAGGATATTTCAGTAGAATAGGGGAAATCTGGTTAGATTTAATGCCTCCAAGACCCAGTTTCTACCCATCTTTTTATCAAAAATTCCTCACTTTCCTTTCTCCATCAACAGATCTATAATCCATATCTTAATGAACAAATTTGGCATTACTGTAACTTCCACTCAATCGTGGAAACCCCACTTTACGAAAAAAGGCAAGTCTGCCTGCAAGAAACTGGGAGTCCTGTCCAGATATGGAAATTTCTTTTCTTCCAAACAGTTGCTCCCTTTATGCAAAGGACTGATCCGTCCTTGTATGGAATACTGCTCTTACATCTTAGGTGATTCTAGCTCTGCATCCTCACTTGACAGAATCGCGTCGAAAGCGTTCCGACTTATCAAAATCTATCTGGCTGACTTCAAAACTTGACCCTCTTGCTCTCCACCGCAATATTGGCTCACTATCCCTATTCTATAGGTATTGCTTTGGATTTTGTTCCCAAGGCCTGGTTGCTTCTGCGCTCCCACCACTAGCTAGACCACGCAATACTCTACGAGTTGCTATGTCTCATGATTACTGCGAGGCTGTTGGCAACTCTAATGTGGGCCGTTTTGATAACTGTTTCTCTCCCTACACCTCGAAGCGCAGGAACTATCTACCTTCTCATGTCTTTTCCAATAACTACCACCTGGCACTTTTGAAAGAACTGGTTTCTCCAAAATTAACAAATACTTACACTTCTCTTCTTTTTTCCTTGCTTTAACCCCTCTATATTTCAATTCAAACCTTGCCTTGATATGGACTTTTGTCCGTGACTTGAGCCTCGAACGTAAAAGAAAAAAACTGTCTTGGTTAAGACATCATTGTGGATGAAAGGCTGATCTGCCGTGGTGTGGTGATGCCTCCTCATTTGGTACAATAATCGAGCTTTTCCGTAAACATCCTCACACCCGTATCATCACTGACACAATCTGATGATTTCTACTCATCGAAATAATTAGTAAAGATTGCACATTACGTGGTGTAATATAGTATATTAAAAGTCGTGAGCATATGAGAGAAACTGACAAGACAGAAAAGTGTGTGTGTGTGTGTGTGTGTGTGTGTGTGT